>PVJA010025488.1:7538-30830 GCA_004027025.1 Myocastor coypus
CAAAAAAAAAAAAAAAAAAAAAAAAAAAAAAAAAAAAAAAAAAAAAAAAAAAAAAAGCACTTAAGAGCTTCACGATGCATTTTAAAGAATATTCTGCTTCTAAGAGTGTCACTATTTAAATATATTTACCATACTCTAAACAGGCAAAGACTGACCATTAAAAAGTAAAAAGCAAAAAAAAAAAGTAAAAAGCAGCTCACTATTAGAGAACCAAACTAATGATTTCTATAAAACTATCCCACAGTGAGAACAAGTCATAATGAATGATGGGTTTGTCTGCAGCAATAATTTATTCTAACCACTCCATGGGCAAAGCATCATGGAAGAACTCATTTTGCACATTGTTTTCAAAACGCAACTCTTACAGAGCCAAAGTCCAAGTGAAAAATCAAAACAGGACTTCTGACGGTGAACTCCCTTTCAGAACATGCTGGCTCTTGTTTCTGAGTAAAGCTAAATAACTTTCTTGTGTGACGAAAGTGAGATGGACTAATGTGTCCAGTAGTTGGTTAAAAAGGGAACTTGTAACTGTGACTATCTACTTTTCACTGAAATGTTTCTGGTCAAAGCTCATCTGACTCAAGGAATGAGAGAACTATGGAGCTTTGTACCCTAAGGTAAAGGAGCTTAAAGAAAAAGGAGGTGACTTCCAGGTTTGAAAAAAATTGGGAGGAGTTCTATTAATTGTATCTAAATTAGCGAATGAAGTAATAGTATGCCCTATCAGAAAAAGTTAGTTCTCAAAAAGATAATCAGCAAAACTCAAAAGTGTTCAAACTGAAGCATCAACCATCTTCTAAACTGTTTTTCACAGATCTATGTTATTGATAGGTAAGGTCATTAATCCATTTTCGATCCCAACAGTGCACGTTTCACACACACACTTCCAAGTTCAAACCGTCAAGGGTAACACTGCAGTAACTAATTCAGCACCAGTACTTTTTCCCTATCCGTACTTAAATTTTTTAAAAGGTGTAGGGTGCTGACATTCACAACTCACTTCAGTCTGAAGCACGGGCACTACAATGACTAAATCCCACCAGGAGCAAATAAAAGCGTCCAACTTTCGGAAAGCGTTCCCTACACCAACTCGAAATCCTTTTACTTTTTTACTCCACACGAAGAAGATGCTAATTCTGATCAAAGTCGAAGAGAAAGCGAAGAGAAAAGGAGCTGAAAAACTGAAAAGACAGACGCAAAGGAAGGTAACCAATCCAAGAGGAGGAGGAAAGGGAAGAGAAAACAGGGCTGGGTGGGAAGACTCTGTAAGAGCAAAGAGTGGGAACCACTTCAAAGGCTGCGAACAAGGATCTGGGTCCACAGAACCGGAGCCCACCGAAACCCGAAAGGACTAATGGGGAAACAATGGGGCGATGAGTCTGGGAGACTCGGTCGAGGGCAAAGAGGCGGTGAGGGACGGGAGGGAGGAAAGGAGGAATGGAGGAATGGAGGGAAGGAGGCAGGGAGGGAGGGAAAGACGGACGGACGGACAGAGGCAGCGGCACACAGGACAGACCGAGGCTCGGAGCGGGGCGGGGACCCTGCAGGCTGGCCGGGCGCCGGACGCCGGGAGATGGGCGAGGGGATGCCACGGCCGGGGCCCCGGGACCCGGGAGAGGAATGGCTGGCTCGCCACGAGTTTTTATGCAGGGGACGGAGGAACGGAGACCATGAAGGCAGGTGCGATGGGAGCAAAGGAACGGCTGGCAGCACTAGCCGCGCCGCGCCGGCCGGACCGCGGGGAGGCAGCGGCGGCCGGCGGGAGGCTAGGGACGCGGGCGGCGGGGCGGCAGGGCGGCGTGGGGACACTCACAGTCCAGGTGCTTCTTTTTGGGGCCCATGATCTCGTGGGTCGTGGCCTTGCATACTGTCTTGGACACGGCGGAGCCGGTGACACTGTGCTGCGCGGCGGTGATGCGGTCCGTCAGGCTCTGGCCGGACATCGCGGCGGCTCCTCCGCCCCTCCCTCCCTCCCGCGCGGCCGCCGGCGGGGACCCGGTCCCCAAGCGCCGCGGTCCCCACCCCCACCGGCTCCGCGCCCGCCTGCCGGCCTGGGGCGGGGCTCAGCGCTGCTCTCGGCCCCCAAGCCCGCGGACCGCAGCTCGGGTCCCCGCGTAGGGTCCGCCACGAGGCCGGACACTGCCTCGCCCCCGCCTCGGCTCAGCCCAGCCTTTCCTCGGTCAGCTGGAGCCGGGCCGGGCAGGAGGGACCGGGAGCCGCAGGAAAATGGCGGCGCAGGCTCCTCCTCGAGCTCTCCGGGCAGCCCCCGGGTCACGTGACGCTCCGGCCTCCTCCCTGCTCCCACCCCTTTCCCTTCCCTCCGCTTTCCTCCCCGACGCCCGCCCTCCCCTCGCTCAGCAAGGGAAGAGCGGGGCGGCGCCGCGCTACGTGAAGGAACCCGCCCGGCGGGCGCAACAGGAGGCCGCGGCCGGGAGCGCGCGGCGCCGCGTCACGTGGCCGCCGCTGCCAACAGGTCGCCCGCGGCGAGCCGGGGTCACAGAGGGAGGAGGCGGGGCGTCGGCGGGTGCTCGGGGGGCAGCGCCGCGCGCTCCCCCCCGCACGGGGGTGTCCCCGGCCGGACAAAGGGGCGCTGCCCGCGCGCCGAGCGTCGGAGGCCGGGTGCCCGCGCCCGGCTCCCCGGGCGGCGCCGGCAGCCGGGAGGGCTCGCAGGCGCCCCGGAGGCCGCTCACCGAGCTGGAGCGCGGCTCCCTAGGCCTGCTCGAGAATCTGCCCGCAGGCCGGCCTCTACGGCTCCCCGCTGATAGACCCCGAAAAGGCTCTGCTCCCCCTGTCCTCTGAGAGGCTTGGAAGTGTCACCTGGTTTTGTTTATCTCCAGCCAAAGCTGGACTTGTCGCCGCCGGCCTAAATTTAGCTACTAAACCAGCCAGGTTCATTCTCTGGGGCGTCCAATGGGACAGGAAACGCATAGCTGCACTGGAATTTGAAAAGGGAAGTAGTAGGATGATGTCAACGCGGTTGGCTTGACCCTACAAGGCTGACTGCTGTGGCGATGAAAGGTCCAGACCATAGAAGGCAGCGACAGGGGCGGTAAAGGGAGAACCCGGCCGGAGATGCAGACCAGTAATACCTGCCCCGGCCTACCGCCCGCCCCTCACCCCCCCACCCCGCCCCAGCTCGCCTTTCCTCCGGCCTCTCGATCGAGCCAGATTTCCAAGCCGAGATATTGTGGCACTGCCCAGGGGCGTTTTAGAGAACTATGTCCTGAGAATGTGTCCCATGAGAACCAGAGGCTCTATTAGCAAAGCTTTTTAAAATATTAGTCTCCTACATTTAATTTAACCCAGAATTAGACATACATTGAAAATTCGCTGAACGTTAAATTACTATCATAATCAGACGTAATCTTGCTAGTTCCAAGCGAAATGCTGACATACTTAGGAAATCTGTGTACACCATCTGCCTACAAAGTCCAAAATGCTGTGCTTCAATCTGGTGATTTTTAAAAGATGAAAAGCTATCAGGTATTCAATATTTTACCTGTCATATCAGAAATTTTATGGTCTCCCACTGGCTTTCACACACACACACACACACACACACACACCCCTTTTCGCTATGGCTAATGAAATTCTGTACCACCTTGTTTTTGCCAAGAACTAACAGTTCTTAAACCAGCAGGATTCATTTTTGTCAAACCACCCTCAAATTTCACAAAGCTGTAATGCCTTCCTTCAGTGCATCCGCAGCCCTTCTGTGCTGTGGGGCTTCCTTTGCTGCCCCATGAAGTCACCAGATCTCAAGACATGTCAGCCCTCATCGCCACCCAGGAAGTCTGGCCTGAGTCTCTGCTGATGCACGCCAATCAGAGAGATCAACCCTAGGAAGGGCTAGCAGGAGCTAAACTTAAGGACAATGTGGAAGTTATTCCTAAGCAAGGGGCTGGAAGCACATTTTGAACAATTGTATCGAAGCTAAATTATTTCAATGTTTCAAAAAATTTGGGTCTCATATTTATGCAGATAATTTTAAACATGTTCACCTGATTAACAGTAACTTCTGTTAGAAATATTGCACTTTTTTCAAGGCTACATTTTAAAAGTGGCTAACACATAAAACATCTAGGGATCATTGTAGAGGTTTATGCATAGTTATGGAACTGGAAAATTGGAGAAATTTAGAAGGTGGGAAGTTATTCTGAGATAGAAATTACTTTAAAAAAAAAAAAAAAAAAAAAAGCCGGGTGTGATGGCACACACCTGTAATCCTAGCATTTGGGAGGCTGAAGCAGGAGGATTTGTGTGTGTTCAAGACCAGCCTGGGCTACAAAGTGAGCTCAAGGCCAACCTGAACTGCACAGCAAGACCCTGTCTCAAAAAGACAAAAAATTAAATAAAATTAAGTTAAAAAAAGAAATCACTAATCTACCTTATTTTATTAGTGTAAGTCTCCTCTGTGTACCGTGACTCTTGGCCTGTTGAAGAAATATTTGTATCTGAAATCTGTATCTGATTCTCCAAATTCACAGTAGCCAGATTTTCTTGTAAACGTCCATCAGTCACACATCCTTAATCCTCACAGACCCTTTGTTTTCTGTTTCTAACGGAAGCATCATCATCTGCAGAAATGCCCCGTTGAGAAACAAGAAAAAAAAAAAAAGATTAATTCTGAGCTTTTCATTTCCCTCATGTAGCTCAAGCTCCTAAAATCTATTACATCCCTCCCCTTGTAGCACCACTTTTATGCCTTATTTTCAGCTCTTATGATTTTTTAATATACCTAAACAATTCCAATAATTTCTTATCTGGTTTCAGTTTCTCATACCTCAATCCTCCAATCCAGAGCTTTCCAAAGCTAAAATAGGATTATCATTTCTTTACACTAAAATCTTTCAATACTTCTGTATCGCTAGAATGTGTCCCCAGATGTGACCCCAGCCACCCACCCACCCACTTAATATGTTAGAAACTTAATGCCCAATACAGCAGTGTTGGGAATAGGAGATTTTTAAGTCAAAAAGACTCCACGTTTATAAATGGATTAATGCTGATTACACAAGGCTGGAGGCATCCTCTTCACGCCTGCTCTTTACTGTCTGTCCTAAAGTAACAGAACAAGAAGGCCCTCACCAGATATCAAACCTTTGATGTTGGATTTCCAGCCTCCAAAACTATGAGCCAGTAAATTTGTATTTCTTATGAATTATGCAGTCTGTGATATTCTGCCATAGCAGCAGATTAAGACAAACATCACTGTCATCATGGTAGGGGATAAACGTCAGGGCTCTTATCCAAGATACAGGGCTCTTGAGATTCATCCCTTCCCATTCCCCCCTATATGGCACTCAAGCCCATATCCTACTACTTACCATACCTTGCTTTTTCACACCCCATTAGGCAAGCAGTTGTCTCCTTTTGCTACTCTTAGGATATTTGTACATCTTTCTGAGATAGATTTGTTTTACCAACATGGGAGATATCCCTAAGCAGAGTAGCAGAGCTGTCTCCAAGCTAATATTGTGACTGATCCGTAAGAGGCACACCATAGAATAATGTTATGAATGAATGAAAACACTTAAATTAGCCATTTGGATGCACCATCACTCCAAACCTTTCATGTGATAAAATCTGCCTGCTTTTTCACAAATATAAATAACCATCCCATAATTATCTGTCAGGAACATCATCATACTTAGTACTTTGTTAATTTAGGCTTTCAAAATATATGAATTGAACACCTACTCTGTATCAAGCACCTTTTTAGGTGCCTAATATTTTTCTAACAGTGAATCTGTGAGTCCTTTGGGAACAAATCAATTCTCTGCTTTGATCACCAACATGAAAGCCTTTTTGCTTTTAGTTTACAAATGAGCAGTCAAAAAAACAGAAATAATGTGACTAGTACATATTATGTCCTACTCTCTCCCAACTAAGAGTTACATTATGTAGAGAAGCGCAGAACCCAGGGAAAGGATCAAGTTTCCTATATGCTAGGAATACAACATCATTTTTAAAAGTCAATTTTAACTGTAATAGCTACACAAATTTGCGTATCAATACAAACAAGCCTTAGTCTTCTTAGTCTTCTTAGCCTTAGTCTTCCCAAATCCCAGATTGTAAAGGCAGAAGCAAAAGCTAAGGACTCATTCTCTTCCCATTACTTTCTTCTGATCTTTTAGCCAGTTCTTGAAGCAATTGTCAATATAGATTAAGTTCATTCAACAGATAGTTCTTGTCTCTATACAATGTGCCAGGCTTTGCATGATGTTAGGACATAACAGTGTATAAGACAAACATTGACTCTGTTCTTAGATGTTTAAAAATGCTTAGCAACAGGGGAGAAAATAAGTGGGAAGAAAAAGGTATGCTGCACTCCAGGAACCCTAGTGTCTGGCTTAAAAGTAGGAAAATGGGCAATGAAAAAAGGAAGAGAAAATTAACCAGAATTTTTACACTTATTGCTACACTTAAGCTAATCCCCAAATCCAGGGGCTGTTTGTTCTTAGACCTTCAGCTTATTTAGATTATATTATTTTGGGGTTCCATTAGCTAAGCTTATAGGAACACCTAGCAAGCCCTTCCTCATGTGGCCAAATCAGTAAAAGATGACCTTCTGTCACCACACAGAAGAGTAAGGACTCTCCTTTGAGCCAGTATTCCATTTCCAACTGTGGGAAGCAACACTCTTGGTGGACAGAATTGTGATGATGATAATACCGACACATGGCTACTTGTTGCTGAATTGGGTATCAAGCACAAGGCACATAGCATCTCTTTCACCCTAGAATACCTTCATGACCTTAATAGGCAGACAGCTCATGTTCACCAAACTTTGCTTTTCGCTCCTGAGCACACAGACTGCACTTCCCAGCCACTCATGTTTAGTTGTGGTTATGTACCTGATTTCTGTCCAGAAGAATGTATACAAAAATGATGAAAGTCATTCAAGTTTTGGCCCCAAACACGTGGAAGACCTCCCCCACATGGTCTACTTTCCCTTTCTTCCCCTACTTACCAGCTGAATAAGGGTGCCCAAAGATCTAGAGGGCTTGGGAGAAGCCCGGTACCACAAATAAATCCCTAGAGGAACACTGTCCGGAGAGCTCCATGACTAAGAACAGTTGTGGTAGATTTTATTCGTTTTATTAAATTATGCCTCTGAAATGTTAATGTTCTTTGACAGTAACTAGCTATCCTGCCTAAGACAATTCTTTTTCCTTATTAAAAAAGGAAAGAAGTTTAGGAAAAGTTAAGTAATTGGCTTTTTTGTTGCTCAGTTATTAGGTAAGGATTGTAGGATTAGGTCTTAGGTCTCTCTGCCTGGACTGGTGACAGACCCTGGACTGTCATTGCTTGAGTTCCTTGTGAAACTATTTCATGGGCTTCTAAAGTTTTTATATAGCCCTTTCATATATATTTCTTCATCTAACGTGGCCTCAGAGATAATCAGAGCAACTGATTGTCTGGCTTTAACTCCTTCCAGGTTTTTCTTTCAGATATATTAATTTTATAATTTCAATATGACTTACAATGTATTTGAACCCTTTATAGTTCTTCAGAAATGATATGCAGACTGGTTATTAAATACAATCCTTGCCTTCAAATCCCCATTAATCAAACCCTGACCTCAAATCTTCACAAACTTTCTAATTGAAAAGCAAAATTTTAATGAATTGCTAACATATCTATGGTGGTTTTTTTCTCTACAACTAGAGGTTGAATCGAGTAAAAATGAGTTCAGTAATGCAACACTAAACTAAAAAGAATCAAATGTTAATATTAATGTTACAATTAGGGTATTATGACCAAAAAGTAATAGTAAAGTGAAGATTTATTAGTCATTTGAGATAACGGGAGAAGTGCTGGCTGTAGGGTCCTTGGTCTGAACACAGGAATTTACTTAGTTTCTTCACACGTAATACAAAGAGAAGACCTTGCAGATTTCCTGTCAGGGTTAAAATAATGTACACAAAACCTAGTACAGTGCTTGATACATTATTGTCACATAGTAAGTAAGTCAACAATTACTCAGAATACACAGTTACTTAGAATGCACTATGAACAAAATACTGTGCTAGAGAGATAAATTAGACAAAATATTAACAGAATTTGTTATGTAATACAAAAGAAGTATTTTATTGAATATTATAAGAGTAGAAAAAATGAAACAACTAATTCTGCTTCGGTGGATCAGTGAGGGTTTCCCAGAGCAACAGACATTAGACTGACTCTTGCTTTCTGTTTGGAGAGAGCTCTTGCCATGTTGTCTGGGTTGATCTTGCAACTCATGAGCTCAAGTGATCTTCCCACCTCAAGCCTCCAAGCATGTACCACTATATCCAGTTTTAAGCTGAATCTTGATGCATGATCAAAAATTATTGAGGCAGTTAGGAACTACTGGAAGTAGAAGAAATCATTCAAAAGAATAGGCCATCTGAGCACAGAATTTAGTTGCACGTGGCTAAAACATAGTGTGCATATGGCTTTTATTCATTCGCTCAGCAAGATATGTGGTTATTGAATACCTACATATGTTTGATAGTGTTCCAGGCCCTGAAAGCTTATCAGCGAACAGAACAGAAGTTTCCTGGTTTCATACCATTTATTTTCAAGAACAGCATATAATGAAGAAGTGAATGTGAAATAATTGCAGATAATAAAGACTGCTATGGGGAAAAAAAGCAATGTAAAAGAATTCAATGGTATGGAAAGAGGACTTTAAGAAAAGCCTTTGCAAGAAGTTAAGTAGACAGTGGGAGTCAGCAGTGTGAACATTAGGAGGAAGACCATTTCACATAATGGAAACAGTGAGTGTGATTATTCTTAAGAACAAGATGAACTTGCAGAGCACAAGAAGGACAATATGGCCCCCAAAAAGGTGAAGAAGATGATGGATGCAGTTTTTCTTTTGTCTCTGAGAAACAGTTTAATTCTGTTTATTCACTTAAGTGCTTTGATTGTCCCCTCTGGATGACAGGCACTGCCTTGTTGTTAGGCTAACAGAAGATTTATTTAGTAATTTTTTCTCAGGTATGGAACCATGTTCAGAACTAACATGTTGGCCAGAATAGAACTGCTGGTTAAATGCTTTATTTTTAATTAAGTAATTTTTATCAATATTCTGGATTAGACAATAAGGGCCCGGCAGGATGGCTAAGTGGTCTAAAGAGCCTGCTTAGGAAAGCTTAGGCAGCTTCAGGGACCGCGGTTCAATCCCTGGCACCACATGCTGTGCCAGCCCTGCCCTGAGGGCAGGCTGAGCCGGCCATAAAAATAAATAAATAAACAAACAAAAGTTCTGAAACAGGAAAATAGATAGATAGATAGATAGATAGATAGATAGATAGATAGATAAATAAATAAAAAGACAATAAAATTCCTGTGGTCTAAAAGCCTGCAGGCGGCTGCAGGGACTGCAGTTTGATCTCCAGCACCACATGCAGCGCCAGCCCTGCCCTCAGGGCAGGCTAAGCTAGCCATAAAAATAAATAAACAAACAGACAATAAAATTCCCTTTTTGGGTGTTTTCCATAAACTATACTCTCTGGGCCAGGGATGTATCTCAGCACCATAACCAACTGCCTGGCAAGCCCAAGACCCCAAGTTCAATCCCAAGTGCCACCAAAAAATAAAGTATATTCCTGTTTGAATATTAAGCTTTTGTTTCTAAAGTTTAATTTTAACAGCCTGGGCTACAAAAGTGAGCTCAAAGCCAGCCTGAACTGCACAGTGAGACCCTGTCTCAAAAAAAAAAAAAAAGTTTAATTTTAAGATATTTGAGTAATCCCACCACTTGGGAGGCTGAGGTGGAAGGATCATTGGGAGTGATACCAGCCTGTGTGCAAGGCCAGCCTGAACTGCATAGTAAGGTCTTGTCTCCAAAAGACAGACAGAGAGAGAGAGAGAGAGAGAGAGAGAGAGAAGGTGTTTGACTGTTCAGTTTATGTATTTGAACTTCAGTAAACTAACCATTTTTATATATAAAAAAAGAAAAAGTGGGGCTGGTAAGATAGCTCAGTGGACTAAGCACCTGCTTAGGCAAGCACAGGAACTAGGATTCGATCCCCAGCACTACAGGCCATGCCAGCCCCACCCCAGGTACACTGAGTAGGCCACCAAGGCTGAGTATAGTGACACACACTTGTAATCCCAGTGCTGGGGAGGCTGAAAACAGGAGGATCACTGCGAGTCTGAGCTGCACAGTGAGTCCCTGTACCAAGTATATTAAAAGGAGAGAGAGAGAGAGAGAGAGAGAGAGAGAGAGAGAGAGAGAGAGAGAGAGAGAGAAAGTAAAGAAACAGAGGCTTAGGAGGCGACCTCAGAGATATAGTCAGCTCATGACAATTTTAACAAGGCATAATGAGAACTTCATATGATATCCAGAGGTATATATCCTATTTTTTTTGTTTGTTTGTTATTATTATTATAGCCAGCTCAGCCTGCCCTGGGGACAGGGCTGGCACAGCATGTGGTGACAGGGATCAAACTGCAGTCCCTGCTGCCACCAAAGCTTTCCTAAGCAGGCTCTTTAGACCACTGAGCCATCCCACCGGCCCAAGAGGTATGTATCCTATAACAACAGACACCTGACCGTAGAACCCTGAAACAAGCTGATGACAGCATGAAGGAGCCTGTTTCCACCCAATGTGAAAACGTTAGGAAGACCCCACTGATTGTCACATTGTTTGCCTTCATTTTCACTTAACTTTGTATATCTACTTCCTTGGCTATTTACTCTCCTACATCTGGATTAATGTCCCTAATTATTAATGGCTTCCTTGTCTTGTATTCCTAAGGCCTATACTTCAACATATAGTGGTAGACTTGAACAAAGCTATGCAAATTAAGGGGGAAGATACTTGATTCTATAAATAACAGGTGAATAGAAAATAGCCGGGCGTGGTGGCGCACACCTGTAATCCCAGCACTTGGGAGGCTGAGGTAGGAGGATCAGTGTGAGTTCGAGACCAGCCTGGGCTACAAAAGTGAGCTCAAGGCCAGCCTGAACTGCATAGTGAGACCCTGTCTCAAAAAGACAAAAAAAAAAAAAAAGATCTTGCCGGGCATGGTGGCGCACGCCTGTAATCCCAGCACTTGGGAGGCTGAGGCAAGAGGATCGGTGCAAGTTTGAGACCAGCTTGGGCTACAAAAGTGAGCTCAAGGCTAGCCTGAACAGCATAGTGAGACCCTGTCTCAAAAAGACAAAAAAAAAAAGGAAAGAAAATGGCACACATTTTTGTTTGTCTAATTTTGAAAATCTAAGAATATAGTTTTTATTTATTTATTTATTTATTTATTTATTTATTTTTGTCTTTTTTATTTATTTTTTTTTTCTGTCTTTTTGAGACAGGGTCTCGCTATGCAGTTGAGGCTGGCCTTGAGCTCACTTTTGTAGACCAGGCTGGTCTCGAACTCGCACCAATCCTCCTGCCTCAGCCTCCCGAGTGCTGGGATTACAGGCGTGAGCCACCACGCCCAGCTTAGTTTTTATTATTTTTGAACTCTTAATAATTTTTGTTTTAGTATCTATCTACATTACATTTACTAGATAGAAGATCTTCAGGGTCTTAAATTCACATCCATTGAAATGGTCAATCAACAAAATGGTCATCAACAAACAGAACAGAAAGGGCTGATAGCTCAGTGGAATAAGGCTTGCCTGGCAAGTGCAAGGCCATGAGTTCAATCCCTTGTACCACCAATACAACAACAACAGCAACAACAACAACAACAAAAACCAGGAAAACCTCTATTTAAAGAGGTCCAGTGACTACCATGTAAAATTACAACATTAAGCAATACAGCAAATCTACATTGATCATATCTCAGAAAAACGCTTTTGTTCCTTTTGTGTGAATGTGTGTGTGTTTGAGACAGGGTCTCACTATGCAGTTCAGGCTGGCCTTGAGCTCACTTTTGTAGCCCAGGCTGGTCTTGAACTCGCACTGATCCTCCTGCCTCAGCCTCCGGAGTGCTGGGATTATAGGTGTGCGCCACCACGCCCAGCTACGCTTTTGTTCCTGGTTGGGCTGAAACTTAACCAAAAGGAGAGGACTAGACAATGGAGCAAAGACCAATAATTTGCAAAATGGATCAGTGACATGAAACAAGCACTGTTGAAGTTCTCATTATTTTCATATCAGCTTGTTAGGCTCATAGCCTACCAGATAAATCACAGGTTGGCTTATTTAATTATAACTTTGTATAAATATGCATTCTAGCAATTCACCTAATTAAAGATTCTAACCAGTTACTGCCCAGACTACTACCCATAAAACTACCTCTGATTAACACCAAGTCCTTCCTAAATCCTGTATTTTTGCTAGTCTCTTCTTTTTTGGGAATTATTAAGATTTGTTTACAGTAATGCCCCCCCCCCATTGGGGACTTTAGCAAACTCAGATTTTATGGTCACGTGTTTTATGATTTTCTCTATGTAATGTGGTACTCTAAATCACATCCCCTCCCCACTCAAAGATATCCATGTCATACTCCCCAGAAACTCTGAACTTCTTGTTTTAAATGGTAAAAAGGCAGTTCCTAGAATATTTCTGGAGTGACTAAAGATGGGGAGCTTATTTGGGTGAAACTGATGTAATCATAAGGAAAAGATAATTGGTCAGAAGGGTCTTGTGATAACAAAGGCAGATAGCAGTGGTGTGGCCATAAGCCAAGGAATGCCTGCGACAGCGAGGAAGCAAAGAATGCAATCCAGGCATGGTGATGCATACCTGTGAGCCTAGTGCTGGGCGGCTTAAAACAGGAGAATGACTATGATTCTAATCTGCATAGTGAGACCCTGTGCCAAATACACAAATGAGAAAAAGAATAGAAAGAAAAGTAGCCTAGAGATCCGAGTTACATCCCGTTGATTGTTGGTGCTATTGAATTCAATTATATCCTTACTCACTTCTGCCTATTAGTCCTGTTCCTAGAAGAACTGTGTTACATTCCCCAAAGTAGCAGATTTATCCATGTCTGCTTGCAGTTCTATCAGTTTTTGTTGCACACAATTTGTTGACCCATTGATAGGCATGTAACCTTAAATATTTTTTTTTTTTTTTTGGTGGGACCAGGGTTCAGACTCACGACCTTGCACTTGCCAGGCAGGCAGTTGTACCACGGAGCTAACTCCCTGGCCCCTGTAACCTTAAATATTATTATGATTTTTGAACTCTTGTTTGCTTTATCACTTTGGAATGCCTCTCTTTATACCTAATAAGTTCCTGAAAATTTTCTATCTCAATTTAACACAGGTACTCTTGCATTTTTGTATTTGTTGTTTTATTTTTTGGTACTGGGAACTGAAGCCAGGGCCCTCACAGTGATCACTTCTGTAGGCTATTCTTATTTTTTTATTTTAAGATAGAGTCTCAGGAAGTTTTTCAGGCTTCCTTGAACTTGCAGTCCACCTACAATAGCCTGCCAAGTCGCTGGGATTGTAGGTGTGTCCTAGTGGCCCCACATGTGCTTTCTTTTGGTTAATGTTAGCATGGTATACCTATTCGTTACACGCACACATACATGCACACACACACACACACACACTCTCTCTCACCTGATTTTATTTTAAATGGGTCTCTTATAGACAACATTTCATCAGATCTTGTTTTTTAATCCACTACAACAAAATGTTATAGTTAGGGGGTGAATTTTTAATTTTATTTATCTATTTTGAGGCAAGGTCTCACTATGTAGACCAGGCCTACCTGGAACTCACAGCAACCTTCCTGTCTCAGTCTCCTGAGTGCTAGGATTATAGCATGCACCATGGTCGTGAACTCTATCTAGACCACTGATCTTTTTTTTTTTTTTTTGTCTTTTTGAGAAAGGGTCTCCTTATGCAGTTGAGGCTGGCCTTGAGCTCACTTTGGTAGCCCAGGCTGGTCTCGAACTCACACCAATTCTCCTGCCTCAGCTTCCTAAGTGCTGGGATTACAGGCATGAGCCACCATGCCTGGCTAGACCACTGATCTTGAAAGTGATTATGGCATTAGTTGGATTAATATCTATCACATTTGGGGTTTTTGTTGTTGTTGTTGTTTTAGGGGGGGAGTCTACAGGGTCTCACTATTAGATTGGACTCGTAGTCACAGCCTCCCAAGAGCTGGGATTACAGGCATGCACTACCACACCCAGTCTCAATTGCCATCTCAGCAATTGAGGGGTGGGGGGCAGCATGGCAGGCCTTGGGATAAACTCCAGGCCTCTGTGCCTGCTTGGAGGTTGTCTTAGTTACTTTTCACTCATTGCTGGAACAAATACCCGACACTCAAAATGAAGGAAGGAAAGGTTTATTTAGTTCACAGTTCGTGGAGGTTTCAGTCCATATTCGGCTGGCTCAAGGCTGCGTGGAGCACGGTGGAGAGCATCCAGCGGCAGAACAGCAGCAGAATGGTGGCAGAGGGAGCCAAATCAATTGTGGCAGCAGAGCAGCAGGAACAGCTTGAGTCTGTCTCTCTGTCTCTCTTTATATTACATTCAGGCTCTCTGCCTTAGCCCCTGCCTCAGGCTACACCCATAATCCCATCAGTACTAAAACCCATAATCCCAGGGATCGTGGATCAAGTCTCAAACTCTAGAAGTCCCTGCCCAATGACTACATGAGGCTTTGGGGGACAACTAGACATAACAGAGGTGCTTTAATCTGCTGAGCTATTTGGCCAGCCCAATATCTATCACATTTGGTTCTGTATTGTATTTGTTGCCCTAATTCTTTGTTCTTATTTTTCTACCTTTATGTTTTTTTTCCTTTGTATTTTTCATATTTTTTGCCTTTATGATTTTTTTTTTTTTTTTTTGTGGAACTGGGGATTGAACTCAGGACCTTGCATGTGCCAGGCAGGCACTTGTGCCCCTGAACTATCTCCCCAACTGCCTTTATGATTTTAAGTGAATATTTTATATAATTCTATTTCTCTCCTTTCTTAGAATGTCAACTTTACCTATTTTGGTTTTTCTATCTTCTTTAGTGGTTGTTCTAAAGTTTATAATGTATAACTGAATAGAGTTCACTTTTGACTAATACTAGCCATGCCATAGCTAGCAGAAGAACCTTCTAGTAAATCACTCCTTATTCTGCCCTCCTAGCCCTGTCACGTGTACGTGCCACTGCCATTCCTTGCACTTACACGTAAGCCTATATAAAGCATATAAATATATGCTTATGCACATAATGAAGTGCTGTATTGCTACTGTTATTTAGAACAAACAATTGTAAATTAAAATGAGAATTAAAGTTTTTGTGTAACCCAATTTATCCTCCAGAGCTGTTTATATGTAGATTCAAGTTTCAGATATGTGTCATTTTCCTTATCTTTGGAGAATTTCTTTTAGCATTTCTTGTAAGACGGGTCTCCAACAGTAAAATCTTTCAATTTTTGTTTGTCCAAAAAAATATTTTTCTGTCATTTTTGAAGGGTTATTCTATCAGGTGCATAATCTGCATGGGTGGCTTAGGGATCTGAGCCTTTGTTTCATTTATTTGTTTTTGCATTTTGAACATTTCCATCCCCTCTTCTTCGTGGCACAGTTTTGAGGTGGGGTCAGATGCAGTTCTCCCTGATGTTTCTCACAGGGAAGGTGCTTATTTCCTCTGGCTTCTTTCAATATTATTTTTTTGATTCTTAATTTTCTGAAATTTTTTTTCTTTTTTTTTTGTCGTTTTGAGACAGGGTCTCGCTATGCAATTGAGGCTGGTCCTGAGCTCACTTTTGTAGCCCAGGCTGGTCTCGAACTCGCACCAATCCTCCTGCCTCAGCCTCCCGAGTGCTGGGATTACAGGCGTGTGCCACCATGCCCGGCGATTTTCTGAAATTTTAACATGATAAGACTTGGTGTACTCTGGAGCAGGTGTTCATCCTGCTTGCTGTGCCCTGTGTTTCCTGGGTCTGTAGTTTCATGTCCCAAATTAATTAGGAGAAATTCTTGTTATTGCTTCAAATATCGCTTTAGTTCTCATTTCCTTCTTCTAGTATTCCATAACATATCTGTACTTTTGTAGTTGTTCCACAATTCTTGAGTATTTTGTTCTTTTTAATCCTGTAGCTCAGAAATTCCTGAGTTGGGTACAATTGAACTCAGGTCCTTGTGCTTGCCAGGCAGGCGCTTAGCCTCTGAGCTACCTCCCCAGCCCAAGTTCAGTCTACTAATGAGCCTATCACAGGCATTCTCCATTTCTGATATTATCTCTAGCATATGTTTCTTACTCTTTCTTAGAATTTTCAGTCCCCTGCTTCTATTTTTTACCTGTTCTTCAGTGTCATCTTTTCTAAGTGAGAGCCCTTAACACATTATTCATATTGTTTTAATTTCCAGTCTGATAATTCCCAAATCCCTCCTCTTTCTGTTTCTGGTGCTTTTTTGGTTTCTTCAGTCTATGAAATTTTCTTTTCAGCATGTTGTGTATATACTGCTGTGTAGAAATTTAGACAGGATGATCTCAGTGAGAGAAGTTACAGCAAGTAGGCCTTTGGCGTTAAAGCGGTGAGGTATGGGGGCTGTACGTCCTTCTGTAGTTCTAAAATTTGTTTTGTGTTTCGTGACTCTCTGCCCTTGAATTTGAACTTCATTAGTGCTTCTCTGTTTTTCTCCCACCTTAGGGGTGTTTGTTGCTGAGGCAGCAGAGGTTGATTATTTCCCTTTTTCCAGGTAAATTAGGCTTGGAAACCCATCAGGTTAAGTGCTTATGGCATATAAAAAAATACACTTGGTCTTTGTCCATTCTTCCTGGAACAGAGCTCCTAAAATATTTGGAATATACTCAATGATAGGAGTATCTTTCATTTTTATTCATAATGAACACGTTTAAATTGGATTTATGCTAATAAGGTGACTTAAAGTGAGACCCCTCAATGGCCTTGGAAGGGGTTGGTGACAAGACAGACCAAGACATTAAAAATTTGAAAATTTCAGCCTGACCCACTGCTATGTTTTGTGTCTAGATATCCTCCTAAAATCTTGCCTAGTCATGGGGGCAATCTCCTACAATTTGCAAGTGATCCATGGGCCAGTGCTGGGATTAGGTGTTTTTTTCTTTTTTGTGGTACCAGGGATGGAACTCTGAACCTTGTACTTGCCAGGCAGGCACTTATACTGCTCAGCTATATTCCTGGCCCTAGTGCTGGGATTAGGGATGTGAGGGCTATACCTAACCCTGTGGCAGGCGGCCTTCATGCAATGAGGGGGATGGGAAGAGGTTCATCTCTTCTTCCTCTGTCTCTCTCTCTGTCCTCTTCCCTTGTTGCTTTTGTCACCAGGAGCGGTTGCCCTTCTGTCATGCACCATCCTGTCTTGGCTGCAATTAAGGACTGAAATTTTTATAAACTGTGTTTCCCCTTTTTAATTTTGGATGTCAGAAGATGAGTAACCTGGAGATTGGGCTCTGTGAAAACACATGAACAATTAATTCAATGACCTTCCAAATGAGTAAAGACGTGCAGGTGCTGAGCTGCAAGGAGACAGCAGCTTCTCTGTCCTGAATTCAGAGTCCTTCCAGACTTTGCCTTACGTACTTCTTCATCTGGTTGGTCGCTTACACTCATTATAACAAGTCATTAAACATATGTAAGGTACATTCCTGTTTCTGTGAGGCATTCTAGCAAGGTCTTGAGCCCAAGAAGGGAGTCCTGATGACTTGCTTTCTCACTGCTGGGATACAGTCCATGACAACCAGAATTTACATTTAGATTTATTTTGGCTAACCTAATCCACTGGCTCTGAGGCAATGTGGCTTTCCACAGGGGCACAGTGGAGAAGCTGCTCATGGTATGGAGGCCAGGAAGCAAGCACCAAGAAGGGAGACACACTCCTAGGTCGTGGCTCCAGCAATCCATCTCTCCCGATCAGACCTCACCTAGTGGCAAGTTAGCTGTAGTACTCCATGATCCAGTCGCTTTCCAAAAGCCCTGCCTGGGTGCATGAGGCTCAAAATACAGGGGACCTCCAGGTGGTAGTTAATCAGTCAAAAAGCATGGATGGCCTGTCTGACATGTTCAGTGGGAGCAGTCTTTCGAGGCTGAGTCCTTTTAAACCTATAACATCTGATGCTCCAGGTACTTGGTATCAAAATTAAATTGAATGGGTGGACACCCAACCAGTATCCAGAGAATTAGAAAAGCAATTGTCAGTGTTGGGAAAACCCCTACTCTAATAAAATAGTTTTTTCCTAGAAATAGGGTTTGTTAAGAAGAGTTCTCTGGGGGGCCAGGGAAATAGCTCAATAGAATAAGTGCTTGCCTGGCAAGCACAGGGCCTTAGTGTTCAATCCTTGGTTTACGGGCGGGGGTGGGCAGTTCTTCTTTGCTTCCCCCTGTGAGGAGCACAAGGATATTTTCCTCCTGTATTCACCAAGTTTAGCTGGCAGAACAGCACTTAGCACTCACAAAAGTTGTGTGGCTCCACTTTGACTGGATTCCTATGAAATTTCTGCCTCTCGGAGTTGTCCTCACTGAATCTTACACATTTCCCAGTCAGAGTATTTAGTCTGTTTTCTGTTGCTATTGCAAAGTACTTGAAAATGATTGATATACAAACAGCAGAAGTTTATTTAATTCATATTTCTGGAGATAGAAAAGTTCAAGATTAGGTGACCATGTCTACCAAGGACTTTATGTTGCTTTATCTATGGCAGAAAACAGAAGTGCAAGCAGGCACTGTTGAGAAGAGAGAGAGCACTAGCTGTAGTCTCAATTTATAATAACCTACTCTTAAGAGAAACTAAGCCAGACCCATGAGAGAAGAACTCACATAAAAGTCAATAACCAATTGCTAAGAACTGCAGCTCATGACCCAAAGACCTCTTCCCAAGCCTTAGCTTCCAATGCTACTGAAAGAATTAAACTTCAACATGAGTTTTGAGGAGACAAAACATATTTGCCATAGCATACAGTTTATAGTTTCCTATATTATACTGATTTCTATATTTTTAAGATACGTGTCTTTGGGGCCCAGCAGGATGGCTCAGTGGTCTAAAGCCCTGCTTGGGAAAGCTTGGGCAGCTTCAGGGACCTCGGTTCGATCCCCGGCTCTACATGCTGTACCAGCCCTGCCCTCCGGGCGGGCTAAGCCAGCCACAAAAATGAGTGAATAAACAAACAATGGCCGGGAGTGGTGGCGCACGCCTGTAATCCCAGCACTCGGGAGGCTGAGGCAGGAGGATCAATGCCAGTTCGAGACCAGCTTGGGCTACAAAAGTGAGCTCAAGGCCAGCCTAAACTGCATAGTGAGACCCTGTCTCAAAAAGGCAAAAAAAAAAAAAAAAAAAAAAAAAAAAAAAAAAAAAAAAAAAGTTCTGAAATAAATAAATTCTTTAAAAAAATAAGATACGTATCTTTTAATGTTTAATTGACACACAGTAATAGTGTCATACTAAATAGTACACATAGTAATGTTTCCAGGTGACATTTTTGTAGGAGAACAAAATGTATAATGATTTGATAAGGGTAACAGGCCTTTTTATAACCTCAGAAGTATATCATGTCTTCATGTTGGAGAAAAAAAAATCAAAATCTTACTACTGCTTGCTGTTTAAAGCTACTGTCATCAACCATACTCATTTGTGTATGCAGTGGAACACTGGTGTCTATTCTCCCCAGCTAACTGCGCGCCTCGATCCACCGTCCATCCCTGATTTTGGGTTTCTGCTGTCTCTACCTCTTCAGTCTCGGGGCAGCAGATTGCCCTGTGACCTCATTTTTTGGAGTGGTCTGAGTGGTGGTTTTAGTTTGGCTTGGCTTGATTTTTCCCAGCTTTTTACTTGTTATTAGGATGAAGTGTTGAGTTTTGTTGTTGTTGTTGCTGTTGTTACTGTTTGGTACCAGGATACCAAAAGATAGGACTGTAAATTGTAGGTACAGATCCAAACAATATGAATATACAAATATTGGTGAAATCACAGAATATATGAAGGGACTCTGTGAACAAGGTAAATACACATCTGGGGAACTCCACCCTTAGAGGCAACATACAATTTTCCACAAGCACTGAAAAGACAGTCACTTTCTGATAAAATTAAGTTTTCCCTACTACCTTGTTACTGCTCATATAAATTTATCAAAGTTCATTACCTTTTACTCTTTCACACCTACACCTCCCACAGCCCAATTAACTAACCCAATTATATTACATAATCTGCTCATTCTGGGACAATTTTAAGATGCAGACATTTTAACAGTAGAATAAGACTTTTCAAACTACCTTTTAAATAAAGTGCTACAGATTGGTGAAGAAATCATTTGTTTAAACATTATCATTTTAAACAAAGTGATTTTATTCTGGTTTACTATCTAGAGAAAAACCAAGCACCAAATTGTAAACTTCTAAAAACAGGATTGAAGTTTCACATGCTGGAAGATTTCAGGAAAACAGTCCGTTTTACTCGCTACAGTAAAGACAAAAGGACACATGCTGCAAACTTCATATTGTAATTAAATCACTTTGTACTGACATAGCTTCACTTTAGAGAATGTTTGTGGGGATTTTTTAATCAGATAAAAATAGGCCTGCTGTTTTCTCTATACCAATTAACATAGTTGACATTTAGCCAGATCTGCTCTGGACACAGCGAGAGATGTACAGTTTGTCCTGATTCTGTGGGAAATGAAAAATGCAAGACTTGGCACAAGAAAAAATATGTGAGCCCAAAAAGTGTTGTCAAATATAGGAAGTCAAATTAGTCTGAGGGCCAGGCTATGCTTTCCAGAGAACCAAGCAAAAAGGAAGGTAGTCTAGAGCACTCTTGAATAGTGGAGATGTTTGAGTTGTACTCTTATCACTGTACATCATTAAATAAACATATTTAGTTGAAGGCATTTTGTTAGAACTTGATTAGATTTTCAAATTTCTTTTTGTGAGTTTGATATAGACAAAAATGATTTATATGATTTGAAGAGAAACCAGAGTATGTGTGAGTTTGATAAAGGAACTGGTAGTAGCTTATTCAGAACATGTGAAGACATGTTAAAAACTTTTTAGCACAGAAAAAAGACTTTGGTGTCATGTAGTCCAGTTCTTACGTTTATACAGGAGAGAAATTGGTCACATACATGTAACAGTCATGCCTTTATCAAGCTGCACGGATGCATAACTCTCTGAGAATGCCTATTACATGGCCTTTGGCTCATAGACTCAAAACTAGTAACATTTCAAATAACCAGAGTGCTTGAAGAATAGTTTATTCTGGTTCACTTAAAATCCTTGGAGCTGAAGAAATACTTCAGCAGCATGAGCACCTGCCTGGCAAGTGCAAGGACCATGGTTAGATCCCCACCATCCCCTTGCCATACTGGCCACCAAAACCAGGCATGGTCACACACCCAGCACTGGGAAGGCTGAGACAGAAGGATCATCTACAAGTCCAAGATTCGTTGTGAGACCATGTACCAAATCAATCAATCAATATAACTGATACTTTGAAATAATTTTTGTGTATAGATTCCTAAGTATTTATCAAAAAATCTTAACTTCTAGTCCCATCATAGTAAGTAGTAGGTTGAGAACATGCAATTGCTAATAGCAGATAATGTTTTTTAATAACAAAAATAGTGTATTTCATGAATCGACTTCAACTTTGACATTTAACCTAGTTGAATATTTGAATAATATATAATAACATAAGTTCATTATTCCACTCGGTATTTTGTATGTTCAATACAATAGCACCATGTATAGATGGTTTTAGTAACTGTGTAGGAAGTAGCCTTGGGTCCAGAAATATCCTGAAAAAGTCGAGACTTGTCCTATCCAGTCTCCACAATGGGTCTTGGTGATTTACGTCCTGTCTTTTTTTTTTTTGTCTTTTTGAGACAGGGTCTCGTTATGCAGTTGAGGCTGTCCTTGAGCTCACTTTTGTAGCCCAGGTTGGTCTCGAACTCGCACCAATCCTCCTGCCTCAGCCTCCCAAGTGCTGGGATTACAGGCGTGAGCCACCACGCCCAGCCTACGTCCTGTCTTTGTAGGTGTAGGGGTGCCACAGGCAACCAATAGAGTGCGGAAGTGGTAGTGTGTGACTTCTGAGGCTCAGGTCATGAGCGATACTGCAGCTTCCACTTTGCATTCTTGGCTTATCCACTCTGGCAGAAATCAGACACTGTGTTATGAGAATAGCGGAAAGGCCCCGGGAGAGGTCCATGTGGCACAGAATGCGGGCCTCCTGCCAAGAGGCTGCACTAAGCTGCTGGCCTCAGGAAGAGCCATCCTGGAGGCTGTTGTCCAGCCCCAGAGGCGATTGTGCAGAAGCCCGGACTACATCTTGATTGCAGCTGCATGAGAGACCATGGTCCCGAGCCACACAGCGAAATGGTTCCCAAATTCCCAGCCTACAAAAAGTATGTGATACATTGTTTTGAGTCACTAAGTTTTGGAATAATAAGTTGCTATGGTAGAGCTTTGAGCAAAAAAGAAAGAAGGAAAGAAAGAAAGAGAGAGAAGGGGAAGGGGAAGGGGAAAGGAAAGGAAAGGAAAGGAAAGGAAAGGAAAGGAAAGGAAAGGAAAGGAAAGGAAAGGAAAGGAAAGGAAAGGAAAGGAAAGGAGGCAGAACTCTAAGAGGTTCCTAGGCTTGGAGCTGCATAACTCCATTCTCTGTCTCTCTTTTTCACATGGTCTTCTCTACCTGGATAATCTAGGATAATGTTGTACCTAGATCAATAACTTTAATTTTTCAAATTTCCACTATGCTAGAGATTGAACCTAAACCCTCCTGCATCATAGGTACTCTAGTACTGGACCGTACCTCCAGCTCTTGATCTGTAATCACATCTGGAAAACCTTTTTTCCTTGCTATTTAGTTGTTTAACTTCCCTCCCTTCCTCCCTCCCTTCTGTGTAGACACACACATGCACACACACACACACACACACACACACACACACACACACACACCCCAAGTCATAGTTCCCTCATTTTTTTTTAAACACTAGATAATAACACTAGAACATTTATAGCACACTCTGTGGAAGGAAAGAAAAAGATGACACTTTGTTGTAAAATGTAGTTTATAGTTCACGTGTTTAGGACCACATCTCTTACTTATTCTGGACATTGTCTGCTAGCGCCCATGACATGAACATCCATGCACATTTATTGATGTGTGTTTGAAAGGCAGCAGTGTTTGAAAGTGGCCTTTGGAAGGTTGTGGGCACATGACAACTCCATCTTCAGCAGTAGATTATGCTGGATTCCTAATTTATGCATCAGCAGCACCTGAAAAGGCCGTCCCTAGAATGTGGTGGTGAGCAGGTGACCCACAGAGGCCCACACAGCATGCATCTGAATAAAGTCATACATCAAAACACCAAACTTTAAAAAAAAAAAAAAACATAAAGAAAAAGCCGGGCG
>PVJA010025489.1:0-22065 GCA_004027025.1 Myocastor coypus
AAAGGGAAGGCAGGCCAAGGATCCTGACCCAGCCGGGCGGGTGCGCAGGCTCAGGCTCAGCTCCCAGAGGTGGAGTTTGGGCTGGGCTGGAACCGGAAGTTTGTCGCGGGAACGCAGAGGCGGGGCAGAGGGGCGCAGGGGCTTACCCGCGTCGGGTGCGCAGGCTCAGCTCCCAGTGGTGGGGTTTGGGCTGGGCTGGAACAGGAAGTTCTCTTTTTTTTTCTTTTTTTAGAAATCTTTGTCTTTTAACTTTGACTATAATTGACCTCAATAAGGGTCTGTTTTTTTTGACTAGTCAGAGTTTTTGAGCTTTTATTTGAATGCCCATATTTCTTTGAAGATTTAAAAAATTTTCATCTATTACTTCATGAAATAGATTTTCAAATATTTCTCTTCACCTTTTGGAATGCTCACATGTGTATACCTCTTTACTGACTAGTGCCCCATAAATCACGGAGTATTCATTTTATTTTATATTTTAACTTTCTGTTTGAGTAAATTGATTCAAAATACCAATAACAAGTTCGGAAACTATTTCACTTGTTATAGTCTGTTGTAGAATATCTCTGTCATATTTTTATTTCACTAATTAAAGTTGTTATTTCCCCAATTTTGATTATTTCTTATAATTTTTTTTTATATTTTCCTACCTGTACTCTCCTATTGTCACTGTTTCCTTAGGGTCATTATTTAAATTATTTTTCAGGCATTTCATAGTTTTCTTTTAAATTGCAATCTATTTCTAGAGAATTATTTTTGTATTTTGAGGGAGAACTACTTTTCCCTTTTGGAGGGACATCGTTTTATGCATCTTGGGTCTCTACATTGATGTCTCTGTATCTGGAATCATGGTTACCTCACATATCATTAGCTTTGATAGAAATGCAAAGTAAAAATACACTGTGGTATTATCTCACCCTAATAAAATATTACCATTAAATATTTTTTTAAAACCCTAGCAAATTCTAGTAAGGATCTTATGCAATGCTGTTGGTAGGAAAGTAAATTAACACAGTCACTCTGGCAAATATTATGGAGGTTTTGCAAAACCCAAAAATGAGAATAGTTTGTGTTTATATTGTTTTATCAATTTCAATGCCTGGGCTGGGTAGATAGCTCAGTGGCATAAGCACCTGCCTGGCAGGTGCAAGGTCATGAGTTCAACCCCTTATACCCTCCTGCAAAAAAAGCCTATATTTTGTAATCTGAGCAACTACTTTGAAGATAATAACAAGCAATGTATTAACTATTAATTTCCTATTATCTTGTTTTGAAATTCTTTATCATTGTTTTTATTGTTCTCTCTAAAATAAAAGGAAAAAAAACTAAAAATACATCTACCATATTATTCAGCTATCCCTATTCTGGGTAAACATGCAAAGGAAATGAAAGCAGCATGCGAAAATACCCATGTTTATTGTGGAAGTATTCACCTTAGCTACAGTACAGGAAAGGCCTAAGTGCCTATGAACAAGTGAATCGCTTATGTGTTATATACAAAGTGGAGTACTTTTCAGCCATTTAAAACAATGAAATCCTGTCAGTTATATCAACATTAATGGAATTGGAGGATGTCACTATAAGTGAAACAAACTAGATGCAGAAAGACGTGTACCACATGTTCTGTCTCATATGTAGACGATTAAAAATAAAATTGACCTGAAAATAGACAAGTGATTATGGGAGAGTGGGCCAAGTATAAGACGAGGTTGTGGGAAAGGGGAGTTTTGATCTGGTCACATTAAGTGCCTGGATGGAAATATCATGTTGAACTCCGTTAACATGCACTATTAGTATGTGTTAATAAAAAATACTTAAATTACACAAGTTTGCAGTAGGAACAAAAGGACAATTTCATGGCAGGCATCCTGCACATCACTCAGCAAGAGCTCTGTGTGACAGTGTTAAGAGCCATGTGACAGGTGACACCTCCAGCAAGAGGTCAGTAGAAACAATAAGCTTGGCCTCCTTCTTCACTTTCAAGTCATATATGTGCTTCACACATTTATCCTAATCAATAGCTCCCATAGACTAAGTTACTGCCAATCTATATAGTTTATCCTCTTTATCTAGGGCAAGCTTAGAAACGGAGAGAGTTAGCCTTTTATTCTGGATTGGTAAGTACACACACGTGGCTTTACATGTATATAGAGCTCCCAGGCCAGCACAGATAGACATTTGCCTATCAGAAACAAGAGAGTCAATCCAAGCCAAGCCACCACCCAAAGGTGTCTTCCACTTACCACCTTTGCTTTTATCATACTCTTAAGGTTTGAAGGCCAGACTCAAGTACAGAATTGCTAAATTAATCAGACTCCTGAACTAGAATATTGAAACATTGAGAGAGCCAATCCCTGTAACTCTATGCCTTGGATTTCAAACTGTAAAAAGCTTAAAATCACCTTCTTCCTACTCATGAGCTCCATTGTGTACTTCAGGGACATCAGGAACACGCCCGCCAAGACAAGCACAAGTTTTGTACTCACCTCACACACTGCCAGTCTTTGGTCCCCTTTGCTTAGCTCTCAGGCCACACATGGAAGCTTTTTAACCTACTGTTTGGAAATGGTCTCTGATGGAGTCTGCTCAGGCCCAGAAAGTCAAACCAAGGTTGTTTGGGCAAAGAATTCGGTTTGAAAGGAAAATAGTATGGTCTGTGAGTGAAAAAATTTTTGGGCCAGGAGTCTCCCTGGTTGAGTGGAGCTGGAAGTCAGAGGCTAGAGCCAGGACAGAGATACTAGAATAATGGGTAATTTCCCGTGAAAGTGGACTTTGTGTGTATGTGTGTGACTGAAGATTGAACTTGGGACTTTTCACTTGCCAGGCAGGCTCTTGTGCTGCTGTTATATCCTCTGTCCAAAAGTGGACAGTTTTATAATTTGCCTGGACTAATTGTTCAGCCAGTAACAACCAACTGGAGCACTTTCATTACCGGCTTCCCACAACAAAAGGTCTCAGTCAATCATTGTGCATATTCATTCTCCATTTTTTCAGCATTCATAGGGAAAGTAAGGAAGAGCAGAAAGATTTGGTGGCTGCCCCTATTTGTAACTTTATGATGGGATGGAGGAGGTGGCTACAGAGATGGGAGACTAAGAGTTGGAATGTGGCTCTATATTTTCTCTGTGACAATAGGACAATGTGCACACTACTGCTCAGGTACCGCCAGCGTTTTTGTTTTGTTTTGTTTTGAACATATGGTCCATCTCTTTCCTAAACCTATTTACAACAGTATTATAGTTTTGTTCATTACAACTAATTTTGCCCTTTTAAATTTTGTTGCCAAGTTGAATTCAAATACTAGTACCAAAAATAAAAACAAATTAATTAAATAAATAAACTTTGTTACCATAAAATATGCCCTCATACATAACATTTCATTCACTCTGATATAATGGGTTGCATTCAAGAGTAATTTTTTAATTTGTAGTTTTTGCTTCAATAGTCAAGAACAGCTTCAAATATTCACTGGATAAATGTACTGTATAGAATACCTTTTAGGGCCCTGAGCTGATAGCTCAGTGGAATAAGTACTTGTCTGGCAAGCACAAGGGCCTGAGTTCAAATCCCCAGTCCCACAAAAAAAAAAAAAAAAAAAAAGAATACTTTTTGATGTAACAAGTACAGTGTGAAATTGTGGGAATACAATAGTGAACATGACAGACATGATTCTATGCTTACTAAATGTACAATCTCACAGCAAAAACAGGAAATGTTATAAATTATCATCAACTTTAGTAAATAGCTATAAACAGAAAAAGCACAGAAGAAATGCACATTACACAGAAGCAGGAGATTATTTCAGGTGATAGCTCAAAGATCACTTACTAAAAGAATCCTTCCCTGACAGCTCCATTAAAACAGAGAAGTAATCATTCCAGCACAGCCCCTCTATCATATAACTTTCATTTTCTCCTACATACGTGCACACAATCACATGTGCCCATGTGCATAATTGGCATAACTGGGCTTCTTTCATGTGTCTTCACATGTAAGCTCTATGGTGATAGGGCCATTGCCTTTGTATGATCAAGACTTTTTTTTTCTTTTTTTTAAATGGGACTAAAATAGTGCCTGGTATAGAATAGGTACTCAAAAGAAAATACTCTCTAAAGCAACAAGGTAATTAGAAAAGGCTTTCTGAGATGGAAACAGTAATCTGAGACCTAAACATGGAGCTACATGGAGATGTGCATAGAGGGAGAATTTTTCAGGTAGAAGAAAGAGGCAATGGTCTTGAGGCTGGCACCCCCAGATCCTGGACTTTGTATGGCTCAGTGGCTGGAGATGAGAGGGGAAGACATGGACGGGAAGATTGTGCTGCGCCTTATATGCAGAAGTAGTATTGAGCTTTACTGTAAATACACTGAAGAGAGGTACAAGCAAGGAAGTATGATAATGATCTCAGTTTAAACATAGAACCTCTGGCTTCTGAGCGAAAAACAGTTACTGGAGGAAGAGAAAGGACCGACCAGAGAGGCCAGTTACGAAGCTTACAGCAGGAATAGTATTAGCCAGTATTCACTGAGCACTTTTATTAGAGCCTTGTGTGACCATTTTAAATAGTTATAACCACTTTAAAATTTTAATTAATTGATACCTTCCCTCAATGTATTTCCAACTGTTTCCTCTTAGTCTTTATTTTTTATGATATATTGTTTTATATCATAGTATATGTAGAAATGTTTCATTATTTTAATGCTTAATATTTGAATATGTCAGCATTTAATAGGACTCCATAGATAATATTATAGGAGGTTTCATTCTTTTTTGGTGCCAAGGATCGAACCCAGGGCTTCCAGCTCGCTAGGCAAGCATTCTACCGCTGAGCCAAATCCCCAGCCCCTAGATAATATTATAATTCTAAATATTCTTATAATAAAAGAAAAGTTCCCATAGATACAGGGGTTTGTCGAATATATGACAAATACTTAAATTCTTAAAAAGCTATTACAGTGAAAGACATGTTACATTAATCATCTTCAAAATATTCCCTATTTCTTCAGATGCTTGAATCCCACCATTTTTGTCACTTTTGAAGTAAACTGGAAGTTTTTGTGACTTACTACATGTGATCAAAAATAAGGTGAATGTTGCTGACAACTATCTTGTACAGGCAAGGCAGGATTGTTAAAATATTATCAATTGACCTGGTTATTTTTCTCTTATTGCTGAAACAAAATACCTGACTCCCAGAGCTAAGAAAGGAGAGGTTTATTTAGCTCAGTTTGCGGAGGTTTCATTCCTTCCTTTGCTGGCTCCAAGGCAGAGTTGTATATGGCAGAGGGCAGGAGTTCATGGTGGCAAAAGACAGCAAAAGCAACAAGAGCCAAAGGGAAGAGTAGAGGTTACCCTCTTTCCCTCCCTTGCACTGTGTGTGGGCCACTCACCCCAGGGTGGGTGTGGCACTCACACCCTCTCTCCCAGTACTGGACCTTGAAGCAGTCACAGACTCAAGAAGCCCACCTCTGCCTTCATGAGGCTCTGGGGGCCATCTAGGCACAAGCGAACAGTGCATCCTGACCTACTTCATTCACCAGAGCTGCAGCCATGCAATTGCTGCTCTTCCCCAAAGTCAAATGATCAGGAAAGAGAAGCATTTTGAAGTGTTTAAAGACTCTGAGGCAGCTACATAGTGCAACTGAAGTCTCTCAAGAACTTCCAGAAATGTTTCAGAAAGGAGCAAGAACAGTGGTGTAGTACGTGTGCAATGAGAGCATTTTGAGAAATATTAATGTTTATGTTGCTTTCACTGAAATAAAATTTTAAAGTGTAAACATCCACCATATGTTCTGATCATACCATGTAAGTGTCACAATTGGTTAGTAATCAAGCAATGTGTACGGTCATCTGGGTTAGGGAATGCAGTGAGTCAGGACCTAGAGAGTAGAACCAAACTTGAGATGAGATAGCCTAGACAAATATGACTGCAGTAGGAAATCTGCAAAGAAAACAAATGCCAAGATGATGTTTTAAAACCTTGTAAAGTATAAAATGGAAAGAATTAGACCTCTGGTTGACAATGTACGAACCAGGAGAGGGAGAGATTAATGATGTCATCCAGGTTTTGGAAGAAGGATGCAGTGGTCATAGCTAACCCTACACACTGGTCTGCTTCCCCCAACTCTGTCTCCCAGCCACAATGATAGTGGCGTCACCTGCTAAGAACCACACCTGCACTGTCTGGAGAAATGCCTTCAGGGGCTGTCCTTAACAGTGTCCCCAGTGCCCTGAGATTTCCCTTCTCCTCCTGGGGAGCTGGCAGCTGATGACTGACCAGTATGCCTCCCATGATGCCTTGGGGTGAGCCAGTTCTGCACACTCTGCCCCGCCTTCTGGCTCGCGCTAGGGCTGGATAAGAGGCTTGACTCCAACTGAAGCTGCAGATTTGCTGAGCTGCTCTCTCATCTGTTTCCCTCTTTTCTTTCCAAGTTTCTTCTCAATAAATCACTTGCATGAGGCCCTTTCTCAGGCCCTGCCTCTATGGAAGCAGATATAAGATAGAAGAGTAGAGACACATTAGAGCAAAAGACAGAGGAGGGAAGTAAGAGAGGGGAGTTAATTTGGACTTGCTTGATAGGCACCATCAATCTTTTCCCAGCATAGTCTGAATTCTCTTGAGCAACCCTCACACAGGAAACGTGCATCACACCTAGAGGAAGAAACTGCAAAGTACTGAGGAAGTAGACGTGTATGAATTACCCTTCATCATAAATTGACTTTCTCACGTCTGTCCCTTAACTGCACAGACAAATGCCTATTAAACTTGTGCTAAGTATGTTTTACTGGATGACCTAAATTTTAAAATCTAAATAATTTTCTAAGAGGGAATGAAGAACCCATGAGCACCTAAGGATCAGCAAAATATCCCAAACAATTTTTCAAGTGTTTTTACTTTTGGCAAAACTCAATTTAACTCATTTTGCAAGTGTTCTTCCCTTCAGCTTTTAAACCCTTGGGCATTTCAAAGGAAATTTAATCCATATGTTTCTTATTCATTTACATTTTAAGTCATAAAAATGTTATTTTTATAAGAGCTGTTTGATATCCAAGAAACTTTCTGAGCCTTTTTAAAAATCTCTTTAAAGTCTTGGTTGGAGCCAGGGAGCAGACATGTGTGTGATACACCACCCGAAAATGTAATCCAGACAGACTCAACCATAGACCAACCTCAGAACAATGCGTGCCAGATCCAGCCAAAACAAATTATGGCAATGAGATGATCGAGAAGGTTGGGCTGGACAGCACAGTCCTCGAGCCACATGGAGGATGGCAGGAGAAAATGATACCCAGGACTGCAAAGTTTTCACTTGCATGTCACTGCTGTGTTTGTGCCTGTAAGGACAAAAAAAGCACAGCAAGTTGTCATTCCTGGAAGCTCTCAGCAGACCCGCAGACTTCCGCAGGACCAAGTTTCCTGTCACCATGCAAACACTACCTAAAGAAAAATGTACCTTTGCTTAGCATTGTAACATACAAGGGCTTTAAGTAATTTATTGCACATCTTTACTACAAGCACTAGATAGGGCTGACAATAACTTTAGCGTATCCTTCATGATTTAAAAACTATTCACAGTATGTTGCTAAATTTCAATGATATACATGGACATGGGAACATTTTCGTTAAGAAAAGGGCAAAAACAAAAGCCATGCTTATACGGAGAGCCTAGCAAGAAAATGTATACATCAGAAAGAGAAAATGCATATGAATATTTTAATACTAAGTTTATGAAGACATCATGAGACCACAAGTCACCTTTGGCCTCTGCAGGTACAATAAATGTTCAAAGTGGTGGGTATTAGCTTCCAGACATACTAGTATGGTAAACTGTGGAAGTGTGCATAAATTTTTTGCACACACTGTGTGTGTGTGTGTGTGTGTGTGTGTGTGTGTGTGTGTGTGTGTGTGATATGCAACATATACTAGATATTAATTCTAGTCTACAGTTTTGGGGTATTCTTAGTTTACTCACTTGGTTATGTTTTCTATCTTTTCTGGAATATGCATTGTGCCACTACAAAGTGTTTTCTGTACTTTAAAAGTTGTGCAGAGGGCTCGGCAGGATGGCTCAGTGGTCTAAAGCGCCTGCTTGGGAAAGCTTGGGTGGCTTCAGGGACCGCGGTTCGATCCCTGGCACCACATGCTGCGCCAGCCCTGCCCTCGAGGCAAGCTGAGCCGGCCATAAAAATGAGTGAATAAACAAACAAAGGTTCTGAAACAAGAAAAAAAATAAATAAAATAAAAAAATTATTTGAAAAAAAAGTTATGCAGAAAGTATTGACGTCCTGCTGCAAGAAAGCAATGCCCTCCTTGTTTCTTCTGCTCGTGAACAATAGTGCATGGGGTCCAAGCCGGAGGGGGTGCTCAAGCAAGCGCTAGATGATCAAATCGTCTGAGAGCTGATGGAATGCACGCCTCATCTGGAATGGCTGAATCTGTGGTGACCATGATTTCCGAACCCTAAATTGGTCACACGATTTAACACGCAGGGGGTGTGCAACAGGATAGATTACTTTAAATCAGAACAGTTTTCAAAACTCTTGGACATGTGGTTGTTCTGGCTAGAGGGCACATTGCTTCAGAAAGGAAGAAAAGTTCTATAGGCAACCTAAGGCATGCTTTCTAAAGGAAAAAAATAAAGGCTGGTAACATGCAACGTTGTACTTGCTGATACTGAATATCCACTGAACAAGAATAACTCTTCATTCTCCCTCGTGTAAATGGAGACAGCATTTTAAATCCAAAGGACTATTACTTTCACATCTGTTGGCATCTAGTCAGTTTCTGTTTAAAGTATTCCCTGCACAAAATGTACATGGCTGCCAATATTAATTATCTCCATAATTCTCCTGAAACCTGTACAAGATATACTTCCTCTGGAGACCCACTCCACCTAATATCATTAGCACCCTATTTCCTCTCTACTTTTCTACCATCTCCACCAATCTCAGGGGTGGTGCTGACTAGCAGCCGCTTTCCTTCCTATTCATATGGGATCTTTATGCCCTTTTTAACACAGAGATGGAGTGAAGCAAAGCAAAGACATCCTTTTCTGAGACCCCACTAGTGGAGAAAAGGTAAATAATACTTAACATTTCTTTAAAAAAAATGATTTCATAACATTCAAATGAAAATGAATAAGATACTTAGGGAATTCAGTTATCATATAAAATCAAGTTGTTTCAAAACCCTGGAAAGTCTCTCTGAATTAACAGTCTGTGATGATTTCATTTAAATATATTGCATTCTCACCTTCTGGAATGAATGAGTTCATCCTAAATAAGCATTAATTCTAAAGCTCCAAAATGATGAAAAGTTAAACTAATCAGCTGTCATGGTTAATCATACTCTCCTGCTGAATACTTTATGCTCAATTCAGAATATGAGCTCTCAGTTCCATATCCTTTGGTGTAGACCCCACACGGAGGCAAATCTCTCTCCCAGTGAAGAGCAATTTGTTCAAAATTTTCAAGGACCCTAATTATATATGGACACCATAAGAGGCAATGTCATTCCAAATCACACCTATGAAAATAAATTTCAGGAGTCCACCTTAGAGTGGAGCAATAGAATGTTTGAGTCACTGGTCAGAGGAAAGGTAAGTATATGTAGAGAGAGAGAAAGAGGGAGAGGGAAAGGGGGAGATGGAGAGAGAGAGAGGAAGAGGAAGAGAGGAGGATGTCAGGCAGAAAGAAGGGAAGCCAATTTGCTCTTTTATAGTGTTCCATTTTTGTCATCATGCCAAGAATTCTGGATTCACACATCAACAAAGCAGTGGCATCCAAAATTAAATGGAATGGGCCAGGGAGATAGCTCAGTGGCATAAGCACCTGCTTGGTAAGTACAAAGTCCTGAATTTGATCCCCAGTACCAAAAAGAAAAAAAAAATCCTTAAATTAAATGTAATGTAAAACATTGGCTGGTAGAGTAGATGCACAATAATTTTTAATCATATTTACTAATGATTTATACATTTACTTAACTAAGGACATAAAGTTGAGAGACAACATCTCTGTCTCACTGAAGTAACACTTATAATTAGACAAACAAACTATCTAAAAAAGTATAATGAGCAACACAAAACAGATTTATTACATTAGTAGATTAAAGATAGCTTACTTAGCAAAGTTAGCTCTTGAGTTCTACAAAATGATTAGGACTTGGTCAAACCAAGTACAACATGTGAATGAGTAAATAAATTGCCAGAAACTGTTTGGTCCAACAGCGCCATGTCCCCTCCAGTTAGTTTGCGGGATTACTGTCTTCCAGAAACATAAATCCTCTAACTTTAAAATAACCAACTAAAAGATTGTGGTTGATCAATGTTGGGCTGGCCAGATAGCTCAACAGACTACAGCGCCTGCTTATGCAGAGCACGGGGGCAGGGTTCCATCCCTGGTTATCCTGGCCCTGCCACCAGCTGTGCTGAGAAGGTGATTGAGACTGGGCATGGTGGCATGCACCTGCCATCCCAGGGCTTGAGAGGCTCAACACAGGAGAATCACTACGAGTCCGATCTATGCATCGAGACCCTGTAGACCCTGCACAGAAAATGCTCAAAAATCTTTGTCAATTTTTAATTCTGAGAAGGTAAATATTTTTTCAGCAGAAATGTACTGACTTGATTATAGTCTATTTCTGCTACTGAGCTATCAAAATTCAAACTCGTACTGTTTTAGAAAGCAAATGAGAACTGGGTAATATCTGAGAATGCTATTCTATGTCTAACAGGATATTATGTATTTTAAAAAAAAGATTTGAGCTTGAACCCCAAGCTATATATATAATAGCTGCATGCTTGACTGTATCATTTTTTTCTGACACTCAGTGTCCTTGTATTAATAGTGGTTAAAAAAATTTCTTTTATGAGTAATAAAACTGTGGGAAGAATTTTACTAAACAGTTTGTATAAAGGTCCTAACACAGAATTTGACACTTAGGGTATCATACTTTTCCATACTTCCTGGAAACCGAGGTCTCAGCAGGGGATAGAGCCTCAGATTGCCATACCAGAAGGGCTGCTTATGTCCAGCAGCACTGATACTGGCCTTATCAGCCACGTGTGCATAGGCTAACCCTCAGAGAATCTGATAATATTCCATTATCAGCTGTGGAAAAGGTAGCCTTTAGTCATGGAATTTGAATTCTAGTAGAAAACTTCCCCTCAGCATTTCATTTACACAGTGGAAAGACACCTGTAGTGGAGCTACCTGATAGAACAGAATTGCTACAGGAAATATCCCCCATGGCAATAAAGATACTTACAGTTACTGAGCTAATAAATATTGTCAAGTGACTTTTCCCTTGCCAAGTATTAAACTGTAAAGGGAGGGTGGAGGGAAGGATTCGAACTGCATATTTGCTACAGAGTTCAAGTTCTGGGCTTCTTCTGGATCAATTTTATTATAACTGACTATATTTTAGGCTTGCCAGCCCATTAATCCCCTCTAATGCCTAACACTGTATTCTCGGGGCAAAGAACTTTCTTGCACATTGGTGTCTGGTATCAGCAATGGCTCTGTATAGCATTGCCTCTGCTAGAGCAAAGGTTGAACATTGGTCTTCTCTGCTACAAGACTTTTCCTTTCTGTTGCTTACTTTTCCCTGCACGTTGTCATGAACACTTGCTCTCAATACTTACTACAAATTCATGAGCTTACAACTTCAGTCCTGACACTGAACTGCATTTCAGACACCTGATCTGATCCAATTACTTCCAGGCAAACTGATGTACAAGGCACCTTATTTCAGCTTCCAGTTACAGCCATTAGGGTTTCAAAGGATGTCCACAAGTTCTTTGATACACCTTGGTTCCAAAGGTGGAGACTCCTTCTCCTTGCTTGGAATCTGGGCTGGATTTAATGATTTCTAATAATTAGAATATAGCGAAACTCATGGTCTTAGACTTCCAGGATAGCCCTTGTGGCCTCTTTTTTTTTTTTTAACCCCTCTTGGACTATATAATTGGGGGGAAATAATTGCCATGTTGTTCACATCCTTAAAAGACCCCAGAAAGAGATCCACCTGGGCAGAAATGTGGGCTACACACCAATATCCATGTGTAGGAGCAGTCCTGACAGTTGGCACAGGGGCAGGGTTCCATCCCTGGTTATGCTGGCCCTGCCACCAGCTGTGCTGCGAAGGTGATTGAGACTGGGCATGGTGGCATGCACCTGCCATCCCAGGGCTTGAGAGGCTCCAGCCCCAGGGAAGCCATCAGCCTACTGGAATTCTGGGCTGACAGCTTTATTGTACCTCCTTAGAAACCTTGATCCTCATTCACCAAGCTAAGTAGTTTCCAACTTTTTGACAGAGCCTACAAGATTAGAAATGCTTGTTCTATAAAGCCACTATGTTTTGGGGTAATTTGTTGTACTACAAAATAAAACTTGCTCCATATGCAGATCAGGCTTATTACTTAGCCCTTTGGGAGGCTGAGACATGAGGATCACACACACTAATGAATTAGTAAGAACCCATCTCAGAATTTAAAAGGGACGAAGGGCTGAGATATGGCCCAGTCCAAAGAGCCCAAGGTCAACTCAAAGAACCAACAAAAGAAAATGAAAGATTTTTACGTGTGTGCCAGTAGGTTCTGGAAAGCATACACATCTGCAGCCTTGGATATTACATGGCATCCTCCCTTGTCTACTTAGGAATTTCAGAAGCATTTTGTTGTCAACATTTTTATTTTTTAAATGAAATGATGAATTTCTCTTCACTCTTCCTGAAGTTATTTCCATGTCTGTTTTTAAAAGTTAGCTGAAAATGGGATTTAAGGCACTCACCTTCATATAAAGATCTAGGAAAGGGTAATATAGCTGAGGTAGAGCTGAGCATATGCAATAGAAATGTCCATTTACTTGTTAACATATTCGAAATGAAATTACATCCTCAATATAGCTATTTTGAAATAAAAATAATTCAGTTAATGATGGGATCTATGGTTTCCTCATGCACTGGTCCATTCATTCAATGTTGTTGAATGTCGCCGTACCCACATATGGACATTGATCAGAAGCCTTCTTGTGCTAACCCAGAACTTTAATTTAATAGTTCCTAAGTCACGGTGCTTTTTATACCACTTTTACCTTCTGGTATACTCTTCCCAATCATCTTTCTTGTAGCTCAGTTCTTTGAGTAACACCAGCATTATTAACACAAGTTATGAAGTAGCAAGAGGGTATTAAAATGCCAACTAGCTTAGGTGAGGCCGCTCTACTATACAGATGCTAGAAAGATCAAACACCAGTATAAATCTATTTTTCAATACTGAAAATATGTGAGAGATCTTCAATTCACATAGTCTTAGCTTTAAAAGTTGTAAATGTCCAATAAGGGCTGCTGTGATAGTGACAAAAAAGAAAGATGAGGGAAAAAAATCAAACAAAATTAAATGTTCCTCCTTATGCACCAAGGCCATTAGATAGGCATAAAAATGGAAAGTAAAGGCAAGAGTTCACTTACTGAGGAAGAAGAGATGGCAGCTTCTGGAAGGTAGGCCTTAAGATTGCCCATTACCACTGGTAGAACCAAAATTTCTATCTAAAAGCAACTTAGGTGCAATGATCCTGTTGGAAGCAGGACCTCAGAGTTCTGAAATTACTTTGAGCAAGCGTATTACTTTTACTTAGTTGTGCATCTCTCTGGATACTCTTCAAAGAGTGATAAATTCTAGAGGGACCAAAGCTCCCCTTCACAATTCCCTCTTTAGATCAGCCACTGGAATGAGAGACACATTCCCTCTTGTATACATGTTACAATAGAGAAATAATAGTTGTTGCACAAAGGAGAAGTAATGCTTCGTATAGACACAAATGAGATGAAAGAAATATCCTTTCAACAGACTTGGAAATCATCTGGTCTGTAGTCTCAAAGTCATATGAGGTAAACAAAATGTGGACAATGATTGAATCGAGGTATGGAAAACTAGGAATTTCATGACAGTATTTTCACAGGATATATATATATATATATATATATATATATATATATATATATATATATTTTTGAAAATGTTCGTAATAAAGAGAAAAGAGACTGAAGATAAAGGGAAGAAAGACTTTGAGTCCTGTGAAAAAGAGCAAAGGACTCATGCTTTGCCTCTGCAATTATGTCTAAGTAAACTAGACCCATGTTCTGACAAAAACCACAAAATGGGTCCTTCTCTTTTGATTACATTGCCACACAGAGTACATCAGCTCTTGAAAATAAGTAGCCTCTTTTGAGAAACTCAGCTGACATAAAATCTAGCTCTAACCAAAGGCAGAAATGCAGATGTGCAGCTAGAATGTTCCAGGTGTTCAGGCCTCTCTGTGGCCATCTTTGTGCCACCAGAATGCAAAACCCAGTCCATCTGCCTCCAAGCTGCACAGCATTACCCTGGATGGTCACATGGGGTCAGGCTATGTGGATCTTAATTGTAACCACTCGGTAGACTCTTGTTTCCTCTAAATATTTCATTACTCAGCAGGTCCAGAATTGGACATCACCTGTTCATACATGGAATGAATAACTCATCTCTTCAGATGCTAAGTTCAGAACGTGTATAGAGGAAAATTAAGGGAATTGGCCTTAATAAATAAGCAGAGTTAGCTTTTCATAGATCAACCCGCCCGTTTCCTACCAAGGCCCTACCTGTCTTTTTCTGTTGTGCTGAGTATTTATGTAGACACAAACAAGCCGAAAAACCCCTGGGAATATTGATGCCAACCCTTGGAAGTAATTTTTATAGGATCAGAGCAATTCTCCAGAGGTTACAAATAAAAAACACTGTGTTGCATGCTGGAGATAAGAGAGTAAATATAAGACTAAGAGAAAAATCAGCTAAGCTAACATATGGTGCACCTGTATTGGCAGGATTTATATGACAAAGCACATGAAGATAACAAAGAAAAGCTTGCAGAAGGACATGGCATTTGGGCTGTCTGGATGCATGGACTTGAGTGCACCTACTTTGGGCATGGGAAGAAGTAAGTGGCAGGAAGGAGACACACAACAAAGTTCTGGACCACACATTAGTGTGTTACGACACACGTGAACCACTGGATCAGTTGGGTTTAGGAAATATTTTCAGGTTCCTCAAATTTTTAAGCTAGGTAAGGATGATACAAATGTCAGTCCGACATGTTTCCTACCCAGACTCACTCAGGCTAGAGCTCCGGAAACTGAAAGACTCAGCCCTTCCTCCTATTCCAGATAAGGGCAGTACACACAGGACATCTCAATTCCCCAGGTCATGGATTTGGAAAGGTAGGGAAAGCCTGAGGCAGTTTTCTGAATCAGGAAAGTATGGTCCTGTGAGCCCTTCCTTATTCTTTTCATAGATTCTAGAACCTTCCTTCTTCATGTCTATTTTTTAACAGCCCTGCACCACAAATACGTGGGCTCACTTGCAACCTTTTGAGCTCTCAGTAATGCCCAAATTCTACACCAAAATCCACCTTACTCTTTTTTTTTTTTTTTTCTTGTTTCAGAACCTTTGTTTATTCACTCATTTTTATGGCTGGCTCAGCCTGCCCTGAGGGCAGGGCTGGCGCAGCATGTGGTGCCGGGGATCGAACCGCGGTCCCTGAAGCTGCCCAAGCTTTCCTAAGCATGCGCTTTAGACCACGGAGCCATCCCGCCAGGCCCCATCCAGAAATAATTCTTACTCCAAAACTATGCCTTTCCCCAAAATAGCTTCCACACTTTCAACTATGGCAACTTCAGCTTGATATTAAGAGGAAAGTGAACAAAGTAAAATCACTTGTAGGAAGATGTGAAGGATAGAATTCTATCTCCCCAAGACTGACCTTTATTATCTTTTAATAGCCCTGTTTAACTCCAATTCTGGGAGGTATGTCTGGCAGTTTGGAGGGGATATTTTATGACAGGCATTGGTCCTTACTGTCCAAAATCAGAGCTTCAGTTCCTCTTCCCATGTAGGAAGTGATTGTGGAACAACGGAGGCAGAAGTACTCACAGGGCTTTTTAACTCCCTGTCCTTCCTAACAGAGGAAGTTTATGCTATTCAATCTCCTCTACAGCTTATGAGGAGCCCTGGGCTTGTCCACCGGAACGAAGGCCATCCTGGTTCCGCCTTGACTATTTCCCAACCCTAGTACATTCCAGCCAGGGACTCAGGCAAATCCAGCTCCCTCGCAGAGGCCACCTCTAACCTCCCATCCACCGTCCTAAATTCCCCTTTGACTTCTCTAGTTGACCAGGCATTCCATGGATGTTTCAGAGAAATTTGTCCAGACATCTCCTCTCTTAGCCTCCCAGTAAGCCAGCTCCTGCCTTCTTCTTTGATTCTTATACATGTCAAATTAGGACTGCCTGGGAGGCTGTGGATTGCAAACTCTGTCAGGGCTGTGCTGGATCCCTTATCTTCTTGGATACAGCCCCGATAGAGCTATCTCTGGCTTAAATCCCAGTGTGTCTTGGCCTCCCCTGAGTAAACAATTTATCTCTTGAGAACTGAGCTCCAGGGCCCTCAAAGCCTCCTGTGCAGTACCTCTAGATGAATCTTGCCTACCCAGCGGCTGATCCTGCAGTATTGCCTCATAGGCACTTGGCCCAAAGTTCGTCTTCCCCTGGCATGACACCTAACCCTTGCAGTTTCACCACTAGAAAAGGAACCATGACCAAAATCTTGCCAAAATGGGAGTCTGTTTGTTTCTCCAGTTTCAAGAAAATAGATGAAGATAATACAAGGGTAGCAGGAATCTTATCAGCCAAAGAGAACTCAAGGAAACTTCAGCTGTTCTGCAGGCTCATTTGTTTACTTTTTGTGCAGTCACCCTGATAGCCCTTACTGGGTTCACTTCCCTGCCTTGTAAACAACTGGCTCTAATTAAACTCTTCTGTTGGATAAAAGTACATAACCTTGGAAAGTCCATAAAAAATGGCAGCACTCTTAAGACTTCAAAAAACACGTGGTTCCTTTGTCAAGTCCTAGACAAGGTTAATTTATGTCATCGCTATCTTACTGTGAAGGACTCTGGTTACTTCACATCTGTTCTCTGTGTAATCTTTGTATGAACATTGTGGTGGTCTTGGCAGCCCTTTGCATCTAGTGGTCTCTTAACTATTTCCTAGCCAAAATGTCTTGGTTTTCAGACTTGATTTTTCTCTCTCTCCTCATGTTCACAAATGCTCCTAGTTTCTGCTGAGGTAGTGTCCAGGTCTCTTCAAGTTGCCTGACTTCATCACAGAGGAACTGACCTGCTCCAGAGCAGGTGACTTCAGGGAGAAACAGAAAGTCAGTGTGTAAGGCAATTTTTTGTCCACTTTCAAAATGGAGAGAAAAGAATGTAAGAGGGGAAATTGTGAAGAAAAAAGATACATATGGAAAAGTACATCTTTGTCAATCTATGGTTGAAATTAGAATTTCTTAAAAAGTAAAATTAAATTGTCATAGCACATTATACGAATGAAGAAATTCTTTTTTCAATAAAATCTTTCTTTAATAGAGTGTGCAAAAGTGAGTGCATAAGTGGGTTGAGGGCTTGTTATTTCAAATATACCTTCTCCTTTAAGTTGCCATTGAAGCAGCTTAAAACTAGTAGAACAGTACAGTCAATAGTACAACATTTCTGTTTCCTACCATTGTGGCTGTGAGCATGCCCAATACATGCTGAGTTTATTTTTCTCATCTGAATGTTGGAAATAATATGTGTCCTATGTATTTGACAGAGATAGTATGCTGATATGCACGTGAGCTTCATGCCAAAGCTCTAAACAGATGCAAACCCATTCTGAGACAAGAAAGGGCTCTACAGAACATCTTCACGGATGTCACTGGACAACAACAGGGGGGAGGCACAGCCATGATGATTGCAGGACCATCCCATGATATTTCCTTTATTCAATAATGTTTATGGGATGTGTACTGTGCATTTTAGTGGCTAAGGGCAAACACAAAAATTCTTGCCTTCATGATGCTTATATCCTAGTAGAAGGAGGCAAACTTAAAAAGGAAAAAGACAAAAAAAGAAAGAAACAAACAACAAAACAGTCAGGACTGGGGAAATAGCTCAGTAGAATAAATGCTTGCCTGGAAGCACAAGGACCTGAGTTCAGTCCCTGGTTCCACAAAAAGACAAAAAGCAAACAAACAAACACACAAACAAACAAAAGGAAAAAGACAGCATGTGGACTGATATTAAACTCTACAGAGAGTATCCTAAGTAGGCTAGTGCATCTGTTAATGATTTTTACCTAAGGTCCTGTTAGGTGTTTTGTAGCAATTTTTAGTGGCTAAAGTTGTTAGCAAATCACTGTATAATTGTGCTATTTTGGAACTACATGCTGTGCAAGGTACCAGAGATGCTTTTTGCAAAGGACGATCTCAGAATACTGTCTCTTTATTAGGAATTCTATGTAATAATCAATCATGGTCATGGCTCAGTTTCCATGAAAAACAATAGGCTGTAGGTTAACATGGAGAGCTGTTTGTATAGGGATGAGTAAACATATGGAATTTATTACCTGAAATAGTTGTAAAAGTCAATACATAAACAAGTTCAAGGAAAATTTAGGGAAATAGTGTATATGTGATCAATAGTTAAGAGCACTGGAGATTTTTAAGCATGTTATATAAACTATGGTAAGGGAGCCCTAAGAAACTGTGGGTGTGTGTGCACAGCTCCTGTTGGCCAGCCCACCCGCATCACCATGCACGCTATGCACTGGAGGATGATGGATGAGGCCCCACCCCCACGCTTTGGTAGGTTATTTTTAACATCAGTGTCCAAATCAACAGGGACAAAAGTGGGCTACTAACACAGTTGAACAGCCAAGGGGGAAGGCGGGAAGGACTGAGAGCTCATCCCAGCTTCTAGTTTTAATAATTCAGCTAACGTTTTAAGGCTAAGTTTCTTTATAAAGCCAGTTTGTCTCCATGAACTCCAAGGCCTTACTCAGAAAAGGGAGAGACAAAGCCAGAAAAGCCCTGCCATGAGACTGTGCTCAGAGCTACTACCTGTCCTTATTTGGGAAAAACCCAGGAGGCAGCTGGCACAATGTTTTATGAGGGAACAATGTGCTCGTGAATAACCTTGATCTTGATCTGACCTTCCGTCTTCTAAACAGAGTGAAATTTGTCAGCACATTGAAAGTGTGCTTTTCCAAGGCAGTGTGCATTAAGTGCCTCCTCTAATAATTTACTGAAAATTCAATATTGCCCATGTCAAAGCAAAATCAGCACATTATGCATAGCATCTTTATCAGCTTTGTGAGATGCTTATTTGGGTGAATAAAGGTGAGGGAGCACTATTCTGCAACACTGCAAATTTATCAAATTCATCTCTAGGTACACTACCAATGTTAAATTATATGTAAGATACAATATGGCCTTCCTTCTCTCTTTAAAATTCCACCTTCTGAGTGCAGGATGGAAGAAAGTAGCAGAGCACTTGCCTGATATGTACCAGGCCTTAGTCCCAGTGCCCAGCACTGCCAGGTAATAAGAGAAGTTCAACCTTCTACTTTGAATTTCCTCTTCACCACCTTTCTCACTTTGAATAGCATTTTTACAAGTATTACCATGCCTCCTACTTTGTATGTATAAATTTAGCTTTTTCCACATCTTCTTGCAAAGAGTTCATGGTAAAATAAGCAAGGAAAAACATATGGAGGTGGAAAGAAAAGGGAGAAAGATGGAAAAGAAGGAAACTGATAAACTTAATTATTATCCTTGCCATATTTCAATATGCAAATTGTTATGCATTGTATTATATAGAAAGAGATATTGAGATGTTTACCACTAGTACTATAGAATGTGCACAGAATATAGCCTTCTTTAAAAATAATATTCTAGATTTCATTAGCATTCCAATCAAACTGAAATAGTATTGGGCCCAATCTGATTACTGTCACCCTTCACCACCCTTGAGAGAACCTTGCGTCTCTGCATAGGGCATATCTCATGGCTCTGGAGGTTACGTGTGTTTCACTCAGGAGTGTCCTGTGTGAGGATGGCTCTATAAATGGAGGAAATACAATTACACACAGAAAACCTTGTCTGATACAGCAACAGAAGCGCAAGAACGAAAGACAGGGATGGGGAATATAGGTGGCTTCCATTCAACAGGAGTCCTAGTTGGTTAAAATGAACACTGAAGCCATTAAAAATTAGACTTTTCTAAACAATGAAAAAGGGGAATATGTTGGGAGCCAAGAAGCTAGGAAACTGATCATATACATGAAGCTGGGATTTGGCCCAGTGCCTAAAGCAAACAAGCTACCTAACTCCTGAGATGAACATCCTGTCTGGTTAAGGTTGGCTACCAGTTGCTAGGCAACCTAGTATCATAAGTTAGTAACTTCACAAAATGTAAATAAAGGAAAGTTTTGTTGTGAAAAAAAAAAGGAGTAAAGGAAATACACACACAAGAGGGTTAATATAGATATACAGCTACTTTCTTTTAGTTCACTGAGAATAGAAGTTTGTACTAATATTGTTTAGACAAGGTATCAGGTTTGCATCTTGTCCTCTGAATTACTACAGTGAAGACAACAATGTGCAATGTATTAATTATTTTAACCATCCTAACCTGTTTTGAAACTGTATTATCACTATTCTTTTTTCTCATTGAACTGAATAAAATTTTTTAAAAAATAAAGAAACTAGGCTTTTCTTTGGCAGGTTTTATTATTATTATTATTATTATTATTATTATTATTATTTGTCTTTTTGAGACAGGGTCTCGCTGTGCAGTTCAAGCTGGCCTTGAGCTCACTTTTGTAGCCCAGGCTGGTCTCGAACTTGCACCGATTCTCCTGCCTCAGCCTCCCGAGTGCTAGGATTACAAGCTTGCGTCACCACGCCCAGCACAGTTTTTATTATTATTAGTCATTCAATATCCTTGTTGATCTGCTCATATTTTCTGTATCTTCATTACTTAATCTTGATAGGCTATGTGTTTCTAGTTTGTCTTTTTCTTAGTTAATCCAATCTGCTGACATATAGTCATCCACAGTAATTTTGTATGATTGTATTTCTGCGGTATTCATTGCAATGCCATCCCTTTTATTTTCAATTCTGTGATTTGAGTCTTCTTTCTAGATAGATTAACTAATGGTTAATTTTGTTTCTTCTTACAAAACATCTCATTTTTCTTTTCTGTTATTTCTCTCTTGTTTTTTCTTATTTTCTTCCTTGTAACTTAAAGTATATTTTTTTTGTTTCTTAAAAGGAATATACTATAGTGTGCTCATCTGTCTTTGTCATTGTATTTTTTTCAAACTTTTATTAATTTTTTTCCTCTTACAGGCTAAAAGGCAAAAAACATTTATTTTAACAACTTTTGCACTCAGATAGATATATAATGTCTGTCAGATATTTTCTTTCTTTGCTGCTTTCCTTTTTTCTTCTTAATACCTACAAATGTGATGGGTCACACATTAGAAATGATACACAATTTGCAACAGAAACAAAACTCAACAAGGTATGTATTCAACAGTGGTTGTTATAGTGGACATTGTTCCATTCAGCGTGGTTGCTTAGATTACCAGATATAACCAGGAAAAGTAGGTAAAAGCACATCATCTATAAATTGTTATCTTCCAAAGATATGACAGAAATTACAATTTCAATCACCTTAACTATTTTACATAAATAGAACCATGATTTTAATTACTTATTTCTGTATACTGATGTTCCTCTTGGTTGTTTTTTCCATTTTTCCCCTCTCCAGGTGTAGGCATTATGATGTTATACGCACAGCCTTATACAATTGCTTATGGTGGCATAAACTGACAATACTCTTTTGTCTCTTTAAAGTTTTTATACTTAACATTTCACTTATTTAAGTAAGAGAAATGCTTCTGGCTCTTTTTAGTTTTACTCTTCATGAAATATCTTTTTCATACCATTATTTTCAGTCCTTAGAGATCAATGGAACCTCCTCTATGTAATGTATAGTACATGTTTTTTAAAATTCCTATCAGCCACTCCAGTTTTGGATCAATACAATCCATTCACATTTAGAGCTACTATTGGAATTAGAACTATTGATTTGTTAAATACCTTCTCATAATTTTATAGATCCTTGTTGCTTTGTTTTCTTTGTGATCTC
>PVJA010025490.1:0-11311 GCA_004027025.1 Myocastor coypus
AGTTATGCATTTTAAATAAATCAAATATAGGAGACTATAGGGTTTTTCTTTAAAAGATACATTTATCAGTTCTCATTTTCATTCAATCCCTGGTTCTGCCAAAAAAAAAAAAAAAAAAAAAGTTAGTTCTCATTTTCATTCTCCCTAGTTACAGTCTTGATGGGAAATTATACTAATTACTTTTCATAAAAATGGTAACATTTATTGTAATAAAATAATTAATAAACCACCATATTTGCATGTTGAACTACAAAGAAATTTTGCTGAAGCTTAAAATTTGTTTCTTTGTATCTACTTTATGCTAGAAGGCACAATTAATTTTTCTATCAGATATTTAGTATTATACTACATGCACTTGTAATATAGATTGTGTTGGTGCTATGAAAAATGTATTAATGCCTTGTTTTGCTGTAATTTTAAAAAGGAAACATTTATCTTTGAAAATTCCATTTAATTCTGTAAGATATACATATTAATTTGTGGAAATGAGGGATTTGATACAAAAACATTTTCAAATTTCTTTTCAGAAATTGAGTTAGTAAAAATGTCTCAGCCCTGTAATTCTTTGCTATTATTACTCTATTTTATTTTTTGAGCATATAGAATCCTTTTACTGTATTTTTCATTAGAAAATATTTGTAAACATATTAATCTCCATGAAAACATGCAAACAATCCTTTTTTTATTATTACTATCACTAACTTTATTTTTCTCCCTGGAACCAGAGATTGAACTCAGGAACTGACTTTTTTTTTTTTTTTTAATGCTACAAAACAAAACATAAAAGGAGACACAAATGAAGGACCATTTTGTAGGGTAAAAAATATGTATATAACTGTATATCCAAAATAGTTAATGTAAATATACAATTACTTTCTCTTGGTTCAATGAGTCGCAAGATTTGTTCTAATAGTGTTTAGACAAGATATCATGCCTAGGGGCTGGGGAGACAGCTCAGTAGAATAAGCACTTGCCTGACAAACGCAAGGACCTGAGTTCAATCCCTAGCCTCACAAAAAAAAAAAAAAAAAAAAAAAAAAAAAAAAAAAAAAAAAAAAAAAAAAAAAAAAAAAAAAAAAAAAAAAAAAAAAAAAAAAAAAAAAAAAAAAAAAAAAAAAAAAAAGATATCATGTCTGCATCTTGTACTTTGAATAACTACTATGAGGACAATAAAATTGAATGTATTAATTATTGTAACTGTCCTATTAACGTGTTCTGAAACTGTCTCTTTGCTATTTCTATAAAATTAACATATTTTAAATGTTTAGTGAACATCTATCTGTGTAAGCATCTAAGCAGTGGCTGTGCCAGTCAAAAACTTCAAAGAATGGGCTGTTATTATATAATGTACATCACTTTTCAATTTTTTAAAAAATTAGACAGAATGTAACTAGATTGCAAAGGAAAATAATAGGAGAATAATAATAGCTAAAACATTTCATATTTTCATTTTCAAAGTAGTTCCTCAAATTATAAGATGGGAGGATCAAAATTTCTCCCAACTATAGTAGCACAAACATAGTACAACTTTGTTATTCATTCCTCAGTTGATGGGCCTTTGGATTGTTTGTAAGATATAGCTATTACAAATTGTGCTGCTATATGTATCAGTGCATATATCTTGATGTGGTATGATGTTTTTAGTACTTCCAGGAAGATACATGGAAGAGGATGGCTGAGTTGAACAGGACTTCTAAGCACAGGTTTTTTTTCAAAAATCTCCATACTTATTTTACCACTGGTTGCACCCGTTGACACATCCACCAGCAGAGAAGATTTTCCTTCCCTTATAGCCTCTCCAGTGTTTGCTGTTGACTTCTTGGTGATAGCCACTTATTCTGGAGTGAGTTGTAATCTCAGGTTTGTTCCAATTTGAATTTCTCAAACGACCAATAATGTAGAACTTTTTTCATGTATTTATTTGTTGTTTGTATTTGTTTATCTGGGAAGGATGTATACATCTCACCTGGTCACTTTAGATTGGTCGTTAATTTTGGGAGAAATGACTTTTTTCCATTTTTTATATGTGTTGGTGTTAGTCACTTGTCTGAGGGACATTTTTGTTGTTGTTTGTTTTTCACTCTGTGGGTTGCCTTTTCACTCCATTGGTGATTTCTTTTTCTTGTGAAAACATGTTTAAATAAGATGAGATTCCAGTTGTTTATTTTTTCTAGTAGTTATGTGATGTAGGAGTTTAAATGTTAAAGAAAATAACCAAATTTAAAACTAGTATCACTCCTAAATGACAAGGTGAAAATGCAAAAAGATTCAAGCTCATTCTCATCCTTAAAATGCCCAAGCATCACCAGATTCAGTAAAATTTGTCTGTCCTGAAGTGAGATGACTCTACCAAAGGGCATACCTACCAAACACAATATATTGAGCTCATGTATTGCATCTCAAGTATGTGTCAACAATATTATTTTTTAAATTAATAATTTTTAAATATTAATTTTAATGTGTTAATTCATGTTCACAAAACTCATGGCACTCTTACAAAGAAATATGAAATCATACTATTCAACTCAATCAAAAGACAGCAATATAAAATTATATCTGTGATTAGTATCTTCACCTGATTTCAATTCCCGCTCAGTCAAACATTCACATTTCATATTGGTTTTGTTATTTTTGAATGGTTTGAATTAGTCTATACCATTCATCCTATTGTCAAACCCAAAAGTAACTCATGTTTTTATTTTAATTGAAATTTTTCGGTATTACTATTTCCCTAAAGTCTCCATCTTTCTTTAAATCAAAGTAGTCACCAGGTAATAGCTTATAAAAATTTAAGGCCAGCAAGCTAGCGCAGTTGCCTAAGCACTTAATTACAGAAGGGTAAGGACTGGGTTAGATCCCTGTGTGAATCATCATGCTAACAAAGTAAAGAAAATTTGGATTGTGTGTTTTTCTTTAGATTTTACCCTAAATTCACAATAAGCAGAATTAGTTATGAGATATGAAGGAACTAAAACTTGAAAGAAAAGTGTATATGTGTATTGATTTTCTATGTCTGACAATTGCATTTGATCATCTAGAGTCTCTAGAAAGTGCTGATCAGTTTTTCCAGCAAAGATTCTGACATATATTCTGATTAAAGAGGAAACCATAAATCACTTTCCTTTACATAGAGGAAAAAAAAGACATGCAAAATTCTAAATGCTACTCAGCATCAGAAAACTATTTTAACAACTTTGATTCCATTATTTCTTGATTGACTTACTTTGGAAATAAAACCTGTGCACAATTTAAGCTTTCTAGCAGTAATATCCTGTCAGATTGGAGTGAAGGTGGGAGATTTTCTTTCTTTACCACAGTCTATTTCGAGTGCACATGCTTTGTGAGTGTTAATATTATTTTTCACTTACCAAATATATCACATATTAACTAAAGTGGATAATGCATATTAAACTTCTTAACAGCTATTGTATGAGTTTCAACTAAAGAAGCCATAATGTGACAACCAAAACTACATTGCACAATCCAGTCTTTTAAGTGAATTTCCTTGTCAAACACTGGATGACATGTGGCACATGTGCACATTTTGTTTTACAAAAATGTTTGTAGCTAATCATCTGAACAAAGCACTTGCCATGTCAAGATTTCAAGGAGTCTGCACTTGCCATCTCAGCTGACTTATATTTGATTCATCTCTCATGTTCCTTTTCACAGTTGTGACAATTGAATGTCACTTGATGCAGATCTTTCAGTAATTACTAAAGTTGATTTGTTGTATTGATTCCTTTCAATAAATATCATAACTTATCATTAATGTTACCATTTTTGTATACAGGATTATTAAATCTTTTCATAAAAGAAAATATCAGTCAATGTGACTGATATACATGAATTTATTTAATTAGTTTATAAAGCACTGCTTTTCAAATTACTTACAATTTGTGAGTGAGTCAATTTTTATTCAATAGTTCAAAGATATGACTTGAGACATTGTAACTCTAACAAATTCCAAGGCCAAAAGTCTTCATTGACTAAAATGTTATTGAAGACACTGCAAGAAGCAGTTCAGTTAATAAAAGCATCTTTACAGTGTACAGTTATGTAGGATAACAAATCATGTATTGCGAAAAGCACCATTACAGTGGCCATTCGTTTTGAGCAGTCTTTCCTCACTTAACAATGCAGCTAAATACAAAATTGTTAAAAAGGCATCTTTTCATACATTTTAATTTATTTTCCCTTGTTTACTTGCTAACTACAAAACCTACAACATTTTCCTACTATATAGACAAATGAAGCTCAAAAACATATGATCTATAGGTCTATTCAAGTTCATATTCTAGATAAACACACATTTTAATTTGTAATAATTCATAATTCTCAGTGTATGGTAGTTTGGTCTAGGTTCTTCCCATTGTTCTTAAATAATAGCAGCATCCAGTATTTATGTTAAATCTCCAACGGTCTTCCACTCTGGGAGAGCTCTCGCATATGCACCTTTGGGGAATTTGGTGGAAGTTTTACCTTGTATGCATGTTAACGTGAAAAATGTTTATTGGAAATTATACATAACTTGAATAATTGATTTGTTAGAAACTAATTTTACATAGAGTCCTATGAATTAATAGACATGTACATTGTCCTTGCTTATAGCCAGAAACTGAAGAACTTACTTTCAGAGATTTCTAATTCATATTTTATGAAATAAGGACTTTATGTTCTTATCTACTATGTGCCATTTATCATCAAGTGATTTGTGATGATCAGGATTACATGGTCTGCATTAGTTAGTATTGATCTTTATATTGAAATGAGTTCCTAGGTTTTTCATATATAATACATAAAGGTTTTAACTTGAAAAATGTCATGATTCCATATGTGTTATTATTGATAATTAAAATTTACACTGATTTTTATTGATTGATGCATTTATATACGGAATACTAAGTCATATTTTCTTTGATTTAACTTGGCATGAATCACTTAGATTTTATAATCTTGCTAGGGTTAGTTTTCTTGCGTGTTCTGTTATGTCACTAAAATATTTTGTCTAGGGTTTAAACTAATCAGGCTCTAAGAAATTCTCACATACAAAGGAAAAGAAATAGAATGTGTTTTTCCAAGTCTATGCATTTCACACAGAAAGCTGAGCACTTTCTGTTCATAACCTCCTTAAAATGGAAACATTTATAGAAAACAACCATATTATTAACTCATAAAATCCTACAGTTAAGCGGTATTTTAAAGGAAAATGCAAGTGCTACATTTCAATATCTTAACAAGTAGGCTATGTATGTGAATTAGAGCTATTTCCTCAAAATCTACTATATCTTTGTTACTATCACTGCTGAAATGTTTTCAGTTTTTTGTATTTATACATTTAAAAATAATTAAAGAGAAAAAATCCAAAATAAATAACACAAAGATAAAAACAAAGCAACACATAAATACAAGCTTAGTAAAAAAACTTCTTAATAAAGAGAAATATGGCTATTTCCATATCAAAATACCAGAACATAATCTGAGGATAGATAGATGATAGATAGATAGATAGATAGATAGATAGATAGATAGATAGATATAGTCATAATTTCAACAGGCCTTTGAATTCAATTTTGTAGTTTGTTTTCAGGATTTCTTTGTTGCCTTATACCTAATGTTGCTGTCCTAAACAAAATTTTTAAGAACTAAAATATATAATTTTACTGCTACGTAGAATTATTTCATTGAAAAACCTAAATAGTACTGTTTTGTGGAGAGCTACCAAATTTCCACACTGTGACTGTCTGTAGCCCACAGAGATTCTCCCTTCACGAAAATGTGAGATTTTACATTATAGGGCAAAGATAAACTATTCTGTTTCCCAGGTGCTCTGGACTGAAATTAGATAAAATTCAAGTTGGTACGAAGGAGTACACTATGCTAAGGTAGGAACATTTGGATAAATTCAGGAAATAATAAGGTAGTATTTATTCAGATTAAGTTGCTTGTAAACCTGAAAAAATACTTATTTTTAAATATATGAAGGCATATGGCTGGCCAAATGGCTCCACACATTAAAGTGCTTGCAAGTAGGTGCAGGGGCCAGGGTTTGATCCTCTGGCTTGTCATGCCTCCCACCACAGTGGGCTCACAGTAATTGAGACTGGGCTTGGTTGCACACACCTGTAATCCCAGCTCTTGGGAGGCTGTAAACAGGTGGAATCCTAGCAACCCAATCTAGTAGTTAGACCCTGAATAACCAGCAGACCCTTCCATAAAATACAATAAATAAATAAATAAATAAATAAATAAAGGCATCAGTCAATTATTAATACAGTATGAATCTAAAAAAGCAAGGATCTAAAATGACAAAAGGTTGATTGATAAACTGGTGGTGTAGGATATAAACGATACCGTGTTCAAGAGGAGAGTTAACTCAATCTACCTCACACCCTTTGCCTATAGTGAAGGAACAAATGCTGAAGCATTCAGTTCACAAATATGTGCCTGTAAAACTACACCAAAACCCATGTCACCTAGGTATGTTTACTTGCCACCTCTTCCAGACTATGTCGTGATCTGCGGGACTTATTTATCATGAGCAAGCTAAGCTTAAAAATTGGCTTAGGGTAGACATTGTGCTGTCTGCAGAGTATGCTGCGCATGTGAGGGAAGGACTTGGACACTGCAGTGCCACTCAAGCTCACCTTTGGAGATACAGGGCAAGATCACATTCGCAGTGGATAAGACTTCAGTGGCTGTAGATGAAACAAAAAGTAGTCTGATGCAGAGACCTATATTGATTCCTTGGCAATGAAAATATTGCTTTGTAGTCAGAACCTTGGAAGGCATAATACTGGAACACTGGTTACAGCAACTACTGGGAAATAAAGTTACTGAATCTATAAGTGATCAGATATGTGAAAATATCATCCTCCCCTTGTCTATCCTCACACAAAGCCATGAGCTAAAACAGAAGTTCTGATTATTCTAATTAAGAATGTTTCCTTGCATATGAATAGTCATTTTCTTTCTTGCTTAATAGACCCATGAAAAAAATCCATAAGTAAAATAACTGAAATTATGTATAGTTTCAATAATGTGAGCTTACATTATGTAGGATAGCAATGACCAGCACAATCCCAGATACTGACTTTAATTTGCAACTTAACTATGCTGAATGATGCAGAAGAGGAAAGTTTGTCCTTACACACATAAACACAGTAAGTTCCCTAGATAAGCATGTCAGCCATGCTGTAGAAATTTCATGGAGCTACAAAATTCTGTTCATTATGATTTTCCCTGCACTATTATTTCTATCAGCAAAAGCATTTTCATCTTCCCGGGTTAATAGTCCCTAGATTATAAACAGGGAAATGCAATGGTTTTATGCATATTTGGTCTAATGGAATAGTCAAGTCTTTTGACAACTTCATTAAAACTCTAGTTGTATTATAATGCCAAGAAGGGCCTGTTGTCCAACATATTGCAGTGTATGCCCTCTACCAGAATAGGTATATATTTATTTTTAATAGTCAGTATCAAAGGTACAAGTACCAGTGTGAGTGATTCATTGACCGTTATTGACAGCATCTTGTAGATAAAATTTTAAATTTTGTCCTTCAGTTTTGAGCTGTATTGTTTTGCATATTTGAGCTTTAAAATAAAAAAATGATTCACTCAAAATAACCTATAAATATACTTTAAGCTGAAAGTCTCCTGGTCACTCTTGGATAGCTAATCTGCTGAGGTAATATATTAAAAATTATGATAATGAATGTGGTTACTGACTATGAATATCAAACAAAAATAAAAGTACCAAATAATGTGAATAAAGATAAATGTTTGAAATCCTAGGGATATATGAGATTTTAATCCATAGACTATGTGCTAAAATTTTGCAACTCTTTTGGCCAAAATCATTCACAAAATTCAGGTACTTCAAAGTTTCAAATTCCCCTGTCAATTAAAATAAGATCAGCATGCAGAGAGCTAATTGAAAGTGAATCAATCAATAAATAAGAAAAAAGGAAACTATAAGCTATAGCTAACTGCCCTGAATAGTTACTGAATAAGTGATGTGATTTAATTGACCACATATTGTTTTTCTTAAATTATTAGGTAAAAATGCATTAATTTTTCTGTGTATAAATTTGTGCCTATCAGTAAAAGAAATTTAAATACTTAAATTATAGGATAACAAAGAAGGTGGCTGCAAAATTATAAGTTAGATCCACTTTCTGTGAAGGTGAAATGTAATTTATGAAACTTCGTAACAATCTCTTGTGTAAAGCTTAACTTAATCTTTGACTGCATTTTAACATAAGGAGAGATGGGACAGGAATATAAACAGAACTTTTTTTTACAGTGTAAGTGAGAAGTGAATAGATGATATATTAAAAATTTCTAGGGCATACTAGCCAGTCAAAATATTTCTCAACTCAGTCTCGCCCCAATACTAAACTAGAAAGATTGGAAAGATAATACAATTTTATCTCCCTACACAGATTGGACTCCTAGTGATCCTCCTCTTTTCAGCCTCCCAAGGGCTGGGACTATAGGGGCTCACTACCACACCAAGGTCAGGTGCAGTTTCAGTCAGTAGGACCGGCATGACATGCTGCGGGTGTATGGGCTATTTTAACTATACTAACAGGATCAATTTTGTGCTAGTCTGTAAAATGAGAAAATTTATCATAGAAATCTACATGTGGGAAAGAATATAGATGCATGTTTATCTGTAAAGAAACAACTGAAATGGTTCCTACAAATTAATTATGATATATACTATTATGATATGCACAATATATATACTGCATATTAAATTAAGAACAAAAGGGCTGCATATATTTTGGCATAATCATAAAACACTATACAACTGTACAACACATACATTGAAAATAAAGTTATAGCCGTAACAAGGTGATAGCTCACAAGCATAGTTCTAAACTACAAACAAAGTAGAATCTGATTTAAGTTTATAACTTTTTTTAAACTCTCAAGCTTAAAATATTCTAACAGGAGAGTAAATACTATAAATAAATAGTCTTTGAGGGAAAAATCTAGGACTTGTGGAACATGATTGAATTTTAAATAAAGGCAGTATTCTATGATTTTGTAGTTGTATAACTATGTTTCTTCTTATAATCTACCACTTTAAGAAGACAAAGTGTGGGCCAACCTGATAGCTCAGAGGACAAAAGTGCCTGCTAGGCAGAGTGCAGAGGCCCAGGTTTGATCCCCAGTGTGCCGTACCAACCCTGCCCTGCCCACGGAGGGGGCTGAGACAGTGATTGAGTCTAGGTATAGTGCAGTGTGCCTTTAATCCCAGTGTTTGGGAGGCTGAAAACAGGAGAATCATTCTGGGTTTGATCTACATAGTGAGACACCGTACTAAATGCATTAAATAAGAAAGAAAAAGAAAACAAAGTATAAGAGCTCAACTGTAACACAAATATTTAGGTACTCTACATGGCATCTACATAACTGATGTAGGTTCTCTTACATTTTTCTACTCTATGAGAATATGTCTAAATTCTTCTTTTTGGAGGAGTAGCAGGAATAAAACTCAGGACCTCATATTTTTCACTCAGAGACTGTACTGCTTAGCCAAATCCAAGCCTTCTGAGAGTCTGAGGCTCACATCTACTTCCACTACAAGCAACTCTGCCTGTTGTGCAGTTGAAATAACTGTGAAGCATGAAACAAAACTGTCCTAAACTTGCTCCAATAATTTACCAAACTTTTTTTAAAAACCCATGATTCTGGTTAGTTTCAAGTCATTCATCAATATAGGTGAGGTAAGCCCCCATGACATCATTTTTGGTAGGATAGTTACAAACTCAAATGGGAAAACATTCTTAGGAATATATATTGTATCCTGTTAAGTCATTTCCTAGCATTTAAAATTCTCAAGCTTCTGCATATGTCTTCTGAATCAATTATCTTCCTCTAATTAATGCCTTAAGGCTTCCCTTAGAATCAAAACATTTAGTGACTCTTGACTAATCCTATTTTTTATTTTGTCACTGAAAATTTTAACACAGTTCAATATGTGATCAACCACATACAATTCACTGAAACAATACTTGCCAAGATCAGCAAAAATATGTCAATAAATACAGAGAATTTTCAGTATTCATTTGTTCTTGAATTCTCAGCAGCATTTAATAATGTTATCCCAGGCTGGGGAGATATCTCAGTGGTCTGAGTCCCTGGCTGCCAACCTCATGGACTCAGATTCAGTCTCTGGTACTGCACAATGCACTGGCCCTGAAACACCAGATGTGTTGAGCTGGCCATGAAATCAGGCATTGTAGCACACGCTTATAATCTCAGTTCTGGGGAGGCTGAGACAGGAGTGCCACTATGAACCTGAGACTATACTAAACAGATAAATAAATAGACTCAACAATGTTATCTACAGATTAAAAATAAATTAAACAAGTATGTGGAGGAAAGAAAGAATGTCAAATTATCAGTATTTATAGACAACATAATGACATACAAAACCAAAACATTTCATTGCACTTAGCACTAATAACACTTAGAATGAATGAAACCTCTCTGGTAAGTACTAACCCAGTTCTATAGCATAGCAGGATGCAAAACAATGCACAAAAAGCAATAGTACTCTTGTTCACCAAAAATGAACTCACATCAAAAGAAATTAGGAAACTGATGCTACCCATGACAACATCAACAAAAATTAAATGTTTAAGAATTTTCCTAATCAAGAAAGTAGATTTATACAGCAAATGCACACTATTCTTAAAATTAAATCCAAGAGGACATTAGAAATACAAATTTATTCCAAGTCTTTGGATGGATATAACAAATATTATCAAAATACTCTTACTTCTCAAACTGATGCTAAGATTTAATACAATTCTAATCAAAATACTGATAATGTTCTTCACAGAATTAAAGAAAAATACATAAAACTTGTATGGGCTTGAAGAAAGACCAAACATAGAAAAAGGATTTCTGGCTTTCCCATGCAGGACCCATAAAAAGCACAGACTTGAAGGTGTATTACCCATTTATTGTAATAAAAAGTAACATGGTGCTAGCAAAAAAATGTACACGTGGATGCAGAAATGACGCAACATATTCAACCATCTTTTCTCTGAAAAAGGTTCCAACACCGTGTGCTGCAGGAAGGATAATGTTTTCCACAAAACATAGTGGAAAAACTGAATGCTCACATGCAGAAGATGGACTGCAGTCTTATATCACTAATATAATAAATATCAAGCAGAATAGTTTAAGAATCTAAATGTTAGACTGGGCATCATGGTGTATGCCTGTAATCCCAGTGATTAGGAGGCTGAAAACAGGAATACATTATGAGTCCAATTTGTCTTTTGAG
>PVJA010025490.1:11411-30821 GCA_004027025.1 Myocastor coypus
AAAAAAAAAAAAAAAAAAAAAAAAAAAAAAAAAAAAAAAAAAAAAAAAAAAAAAAAAAAAAAAAAAAAAAAAAAAAAAAAAAAAAAAAAAAAAAAAAAAAAAAAAAAAAAAAAAAAAAAAAAAAAAAAAAAAAAAAAAAAAAAAAAAAAAAAAAAAAAAAAAAAAAAAAAAAAAAAAAAAAAAAAAAAAAAAAAGTGAAGAGAGAAACTATAGAATGATAATAATAAAAAGTGATAGCTACTCCTTGAATAAAGTATGTTTAGAATATATGAAGATCACCAATAAATAAAATGAAACCATCCAAAATGAAAAAAATACAATAATTGGCACTGGAGATTTATAGACGCTTCTTAGAATAAGTAAAAATAATCAATAAACACATGAAACAAGTTTAATATCTGTTGTTATTAGGGAAATTTCAAGTTGAAATTGTATCTTACTGCAGAAAGATTTTGTCATCAAGAAATCAAATAAAAAAATAAATCAAATAATAACAAAGTCTGGTAAGGTTTCAGGGGGAAAAGGAAGACATTCACTTTGTTAGTTGCACAGAACACAGTAAATCCACGATGGAAATAATTGTGAATATTTCTAAAAATATTAAATGTAGTAGAAGTTCAATTTGATCCTTTTAAGTATCTTCCTGAAAACGTTAAAAACATATTCCAGTAATTCGTGTTGTGTCTATCAGTATTTTACACTAGAAACAGATATAACACAAGATATACCCATGTATCAGAAACTATAAGGTTGGCTTATGATGGTCACTTACAGAATTGGACAACGAAGTGTGCAGAGTATGTCTGAATGCTGGGTTTCAGTCCACAGTCCAGAGCTCAGTACAGTGTCCCATGCAAGTGCATATCAGGAGGCTGACAGATTTGTCAGAGTCTGAAGAAGGCCGAAGGAGCGGAGACTAAAAGCAGAGTCTTTGATAGAAGCAAGAGGACATGACATTCAAACTGAAAGTGAAGACTGGATCTCATCTGAAGAACAGAAACAGATCCATCTTTCCCCAGTTCCCCCTTCTATGGTGGCTAGCTTCCCTAGGGTAGGTCCTGTACACTCTAGGGTACAGAATGGTTGATACATTCAATTGCTCATTCATTACACAGGTATACCTATGTTTGCAGATGTTCAACAAATAAGAATGAAATCTTATCAACAGCCCATGACCATTAATTAATGAGCAGATAAAAAAAAGTAGCATTTATATGCAATGGGGTGCTATTAAGAAAGATAACCTTGAGCTGTCTGTAAGGAAAGGAGATTTACCTTAAGACCATATAAGTACAATACATCAGACCTGCCCAATTAAAGTCACGTGGCTTCTCCTTATGAAAGACCCAAAGTATAAATAATTTTTTAAAAAAAGTATAAGACAGAGTGATAGATCTTTTGCAAAGTGGAAGAGATCCAAAATATGGAGGGATAGGACAGGGTGAGAGAGAAGGAAAACAGTGCATGGAAATGTGTTGTATACAAATACAGACTCCACAGGATGAAGGCAATCAGGATGTCCTTCAAACATGGACCATTAAAATATTAGTGAGATAAAATGTGAAAGTATGTTGCCTACATTCTGTACTTTATAAATTGTTTCACTTATCATTCATAACATAAAAAATCTGCTTTTTCTAAAACTTTTACTTCATCCACTATCTTGCTTTTAAGATGTCTTTTATTTTAATCATTGGAGTGAATTGCAATAACGAATAATTTCATCTTGATTAAAGGCCATATTCCTTTAATTCATTGAATAAATATGTTTTTCTCTTATTCCTTCCTTCTCTTCCTTCTTCTACTCTTTTTCCCCATCTTTAATGGTTTTACATCATATTTCTCTCTCTCGCTTGCTTGCTCAATCTCTGTAGGCATGTACATAATATATCTGTATGTATATTTATTATGTTTTTCTCATATGTATCTCACATAAGACATACACACATATGTATATTTCTCATGTAAAAGAAAACATGAGGAAGTTAATTTTATCTTTGACTTTTTTTCTCTTAAGTATTTCTATCCCTTATTCCTACAAATTGTATGATTTTCCTTTTTAAAGGCTAAGCAATATCAAATGGCACAGAGTTGATGTTTAATGCAGGTTAGTTACTACTGAACAATACACAAAAGTAAAACTTGCAAGTTTAATGAAACAACTAATGAGTGATCATAGCACTGCTGTAATATAGGCTGGATTCCTATTGTGGCTGATGTCTAGATGTCTCCCCAGTGTCCCATGAGGTCATGTAACTCTTTCAATGGTGGCTGAATCTCAAGCGTGGAATGCTGAGATTAAGGATGTCTCATTAGTGAAACAGTCCGCAGCATAGTTCTGGCTTGGGTTCAGAGTGTGACAGCTACACCCGCCCTAGAGTGGGTAGCCTGCATACAACACAGAGGACTGCATCCTCTCTTCCCTGCTGTGCTTGCTTTTGCTGTCTCCTGCCACCGTGCACTGCTTCTGCTCTGTGATGCCCCTCTGCCAAGCCTCCTTGCCACAGAGCCAGCTGATTGTGGGCTCAAAGCTCTATGTACTGTGAGCTAAATGAACTTTTTCCCCTTTGACTTTGGATGTTGGGTATTGTCTCTATGATAAGAAAAAAATAAATAAAACAAAACTAAGACACTTTAGTGGTGAGGTTTTTCTTAAATATGTTTCCCCCAGCTAGCTCATTTGGTTTATGTGCCCCATTCTCATTGTGAGAATTGACTGGCATCTGCCGGAGCGTGTATTAATTCCCCCATAAATCTCAAAATTCACATGTCTTTCAACAGGTCCTAGGTACAATTTCTGAACAGAGAAAGATATTATAGACACATATTAGGCCAAAGTTTCATTTTTAAACCGTTTCATTAAATGTATTTGTCTGAGACAAGTCCATATAAAATATCAGATTGAAAATGTAAAAAAAATGAATTCTATCTCATAGTGGAAAGATCTGCAAAGTAACATCACAAAATGAGACATGGACAATCAAAATGTGTTTTAACAATCATCTAGAGCCCTCGGATTCATCATTAAATAATTGAATGCTTTTGGCCTTTGTTTGTTTTCTTCCACTTTAAAGCTTCAAGGACAATGAGTTATACCATCACTAAATTCTATCCGTTACTAAGTATTTGGATTTTTCTGACATATTTCTTAAATGTACTCACCTCTTGCCAATTTTGTTGAAATGGCTTAAGTAGAATATCATTTCCTGCTCAAGTAGTGCAGTAGATCCTTTTATCCTTGCACATCATTTTTCTTTCCCCTCTCACTGCACAGTGAGACAAAGCACACACATAGCTTGGTGAGAAGCTTCACGATGACCAGTGTTTAAGAATAAACGGAAATCTGATTGGACAGAATCTCGATGCTTTCTCCATAACACTCAATACCAAATATTTTTAAATTGTAAGAAAACACTTCGATGTGTTGCAGAGAGCTACTTAGAATTGCTGCTAGGTACAGACTTTAAGACGTAGAATCTGAAAGAAAATATTGTAGTTGATTTAGATATCAGCACTTAGCAAAGAAGTAACAATGATATTCTCATTTGCCATGCTATTTTTGAGACTCACATATGTATCTATGTCCTTTAAAATTTAATTCATTTGGGAATAAATTTACTTCCAATGTATAAAATAAGAATTTATATTATTTCAGATGGACATAATTTGCCTTTCACTTTCATGCACTACTAAATTATATAGTTTGAATTTGAGATCATTATCTAGATTCTGCCTCCACATATAGTAATTTACCATCTCTTAAAATTATTTTGGTCATTCTCAAATTCCTTTCATTCTCAAAGCAATACGTACTCAAATCAGACTGAATATTTGCATTGTAGAATATTATAGGTAAAACATGCAAATAAAAACCTAAAATCTATATTAACTACCTCATTTTCTTTTAAAAATATTTTACTTATCTATTTTATTCTATATTGGCAAATTATAACAATGCACATTTATTTAATGCAAAAGCTGTTATAATTTTGTGCTGATCTTTTGACCTTTCCAGCAGTAGCAGATATCATTCTTTGAAATTTTACTTGTGTAACCTGCCATAGCTCATCTTTCAGTTTTCCATCTTTCAGCTCTTTCACCTGCAAATCAATCACGCACAAAAAAATGTTTCTTATTTTAATACATGGAAACCCCTACATTTCTTCTCTCTCTCTCCCTCCCTCCCTCTTCCTCTCCCTCTCTCCCCCTCCCTCCCTCCCCCTCCCTCTCTCTTTGTTGTCTTTTTGTTTTTTGGTACCAGGGATCAAACTTCGGACTTTTTACTTGCCTCATCGGCACTGCACTGCTGAGCCATGTCCCTGGCCTCAGTGTACACATTCTTAATGTTCACATATCCAAATTCTGATGTTTTATCTTTCCATACACAAATGACATTACTTATTTGTTTACAGAAATTTCCATTGAGCAGTATTGGCAGCATTTGGTGACTTTTACTAGCATGTGTTCTTTATTATTGAAATATTTCTTTTGTTTTTCTTTCACTCTTATTTACATATACCTGTTGTATTTACAGAAACATCAAAAATACCAATGGAATGGTTAAAAAGCATTAGTAATTAATGAATACTGCATAAGTTTGAATGCAATTTCAAGAATGAATATCTTGAAGAGCTCAATTCATTTTTGTTTGAACTAAAATATAAAAATAGTTTTATAATCAATCTATCCAAGAACTTTAGAATGTATAAAACTGTAGTTTCTTAAAGACCTCACTATTCTATTATGTAAATTACAATCCATTTGATATTCATCAGTGAGATTTACTTGGAGGAGTTTTATGTTTTAACATGTCACAAAATGTAGAGGACAGGACGAACTTGTTTTACTTTGTTTTTAATTGTCAATCAATATTACATGGTTTAAGATACTTTACGAAAATTTCAGTCTAGTAGTGATTAAATTGTTTCACTTTCAGAATTGGTACACACATGTATTTGCTCTTTCTCTCACATACACACATGCTAGCACACATGCACACAATAAAGAAGGCTATCACAGGAGCTGAGCCAGTTTACGAGCTCTGCCCTTGAACCTCCCATGCTGAAAGCCAAGTGAGCCTTCTATCTGCCTAACCAGATTGCCTTGAGTATTTCAGTAAATGGTGACTTTATGGATTCTGCTGTGTGAGCAGATTAAGGGACATTCAGTGGAGGTTCCCAGTCTGGTTTGGAGGTTCAGAATCCAAGCATGCTGGAATGTATGCTTGGCTTCAAAGGATGACACATTTTCTTAGTGTGCAAACTGCAAATGATTTCTTTATTTTGATAATGGTTTCTGGTACTAGAAAGGTAGGATGAAATATGTAAAGCAAGTCATAACCTGACTATTTTCTGAATAGTTTCATCTCAGATGGCTTGTATACGGTTATTTACAACATTAATACTTTCCCAATAAGAGCTGGTTTAGCCAATTTTATGTCTGCTTGCACAAGTAGACATAATATCTATCATCTTAGATAGATAGATAGATAGATAGATAGATAGATAGATAGATAGATAGAGATCTATCTACTTAGATATAAATACAGGTTCTATTTCTATGTTACTATGAAAATTAATGCTTGGAAAATAAATAGAATACATGCTTGTATTCTGACGGTTAATCTTCTTGTATCAAATAAATCTTTTCATATCCAGGAGTCTTGTGTTTTCTCACAGTATTCGAGGAACTGTAGTAAGATCATTTATCTTCAAGATGGAATAAAATTTTGCACTCTACATCCTTCTTGATGGAGAATTTCCACTCAGGGTGACATGAAAGTATGGTGAATACCCATGGCAGCATGTGACATCCCAGGAAGTTCTGATATTTTCACAGGTTAAGGTGTGTATAAAAGTGGAAGTGAGGCTGAAGACCAGTAATTATGAACATATTGGAAACAGCTTAGGTGTATAAAGGGCTCACAGTAAAATCAAAATGTGATTCACAAGGGTGAAAGAATGGCAGCTGTAATTAAAGATTATTTGACTATATGAATATCTATTAAACAACTATGTAGGTGTATTTTACATGAAGTCTGGCTTCCCATGATTAAAAAAGGTGAAAATGATATGGAATTTATTAATGGAGCAATGAGAGGGTGCAGGGTGCTAGGGTTAAGGGTAGCAGTGTTGCCCACCCTGTGTAGCCTGGATAAGGTAAGGAGGGCGGAGATGCACTGTTAAGGTCCTTTCCATTTCTTTCATGTGCTGTCTTCCACCACCGTAAACTGCTTCTCCTGTAGGTAGACTCTGTAGCCAAACCTAACTCAGCTTAGACCCAGCTGATTTTAGACTGAAACGTCTACAAACCCAGAGCTAAATAAAACCCTTCCTCCCTTAATGTAGGGTGCTTATTTTGGACAATTTTAGTTCAGGGTTAATGAACTAAAATTAGAAGTGCCAGGAATGAGTCATAGTTTATCAATAAGCATAGTTAGACACATGAATTAATTCATAGGTTCTTTTTATTTATGAATATGTCCCTGTTTATGTTCATATCCAGACATTACATCTGTATCAAGCAAAAGCCTAAGCACAGTGGCCTCCTAATTACTATTCATAATCACACATAGGGCCTGATGTTGGGCTGTACATATGGTCCTCCATTTAAAGAAATCATGACTTCTTGGAAAAATGACTTCATTTTAGAGTTGGTATATGGGTAACATAAGGTGAACTTACAACCTTATGCAGGGCCATAAATCAATAACCACCTAATAATGAGTAGAAATATGGAAAACTTGAAACTTTCACTATATATTGTGAGCAGTGAAGTATTACATGAATTATAGTCAATTTAAAATTAGAAAATCAAGAGTTCATACCTCAGTGAATAAATAATAAAAACTCTGAAAGTGAGAACACAATGCTAATAGAGTAAAAAATCTAAATTTCTATGAAATAATTAATTAGAAATGGAGACAAATATAACTGCCTTTTTTCCCCCATACTGGAGCCTGAACACAAAACCCTATGCATACTAGGCAAGCTCTTATTCTACTAATCTATGTCCCTGGCCCCAAAACTGAACCTTGGTAAAGTCTGGGAGACAGGCTTTGATTGATTTGAAGGAAATAGCCAAAGTGAGCATCATTAAGGATGCACCAAATTGAACTGTGTTTAACTAGTAAGTCTAAGAACTAAGTACCCTATGTACAATATTCTGCAGTATATAACACGTATTCATCATGGGCAATAAAATGAAAATCTGATTTGAAGATTATAATGTTAAATATTTAGGCCACACATTTGAAATTTATCAATATTGAGAATATAAGCAAGCTGTCCCAGAGTAATTTTTTCTATATATGTTTGGTGCAGGGTCTCATTACACAGCTCAGACTAGTAATGATCCTGTGGTTTTCAGCCTCCCTATGCTGGAATTACAGGAATTTACCACTGTGCCCCATCTTGGTGGCTGGCTCAGTGTGCACACCAGTGAGGCTGGTGCAACATATGGTGCTGAGCATAGAACCCTGGCCACTGTGCTTGCCTAAGCAGGTGCTTAGTTTACTGAGCTATCTCACTAACCCCAGAGCAATTTAAACTAATGTAGCACATACCTTAGAAAATTCAAGTAACAACATATTAAGATAGTTGATGTATTCTATAGGTATGCATGGCTTGAAAGTTCATTATTAATGAGTGATGGCTAAGATAGCGATAGTAATCAGTTTTGTGGTTTTTGTAAGACCATAAAAAGGATTTTGTAGAATGGTTAGAGTACCTTCAGTATCTCAGAGATTATGTTGGTTGCTGGGTTGGAGATGAAAGTGTAAACGTATTTCTTCAAATATTTACTTAAATTTTGCATTTTTGACATACTCCTCTTGAAAATATATCCAATATATGATGAGATAAAAAGCATTTTTAAAAAGGATGACTAAAATGGGAGATTTATATATTAAATAAAAAATAAATGACTATAATCTTCTAAAAAAAGCTATAGAATGAAAACCTTTGGAAAATTCCCATTTATTTCATGATTATAAATATTTATTGTGAAATGTTTTCATGATATAGTACTATATTTTAAGAAAAATGCAAATTATGTCTGAGCTACAACTGAGCAGTTGCAGCAGGAGCGCTTCTGTTGCTCTAAATTAGACTTTGCAGTCCTACTGTTTGGGGCTGAGTCCAGAGCGATTTCCTGCCTATTGCCTCGTTATTTTGCCCGCCTACATGTTTGTCTTTATTTATCAGTTGAAAACTTCTTTCCCCTGCTTGTCATTATCAGTTATAATATTACCTTCAAAGACATCTAGGAAGCCTGCACTACATTCATAATTAAGAGGATAATTTACATCATCTGAATTCATTTAAATTCCCCACTTTCAACTTTGCTGAATAATTGTATTTAAGGTATAAAAAGAGAGATTTTTTAAAATATTTTATTACATGGTTATCTTCTTATATTCATTTACAGTTTTCAGATATTGTTTGTGTGAAATTCTATCCAAGGAACTACGTAGTATTTGATAAAAGATTTTAACAAGATTTTGTTTTTTACTAACAACTTCTAATTTTAATGAATGAAAATGATTTCTTTTCTCAAATTGACGAACTTTACACTCTGCTGTGAGCAGTTTGTGTTTATAAAGAAATCCAGAAGTTATCTAAACTGCACTGAACAAGACGATTAAGCTTATTTAAGAAATTTGAGTAAATGAACTGCTTAAGTCTATGATATAGATTTGAAAATGTCATGAATTTGGGTCTCTGTAGCTATATTTTTGATTTTTGCTTTCTTTTTTTTTACTTTTAATACTCATAAAATTTATTCTTTTAAGTTTTTATTCATTTTAGTGAGAAAAGAGGTAAAATATCAATGAAACAGTTTCAAAACAAGTTAGCAGGACAGTTACATGAATTAATAGTACTTTGCATATCGCTGACTTCATAATAGCTATTCAGGGTACAAGATGTAGACACGATGTCTAAACAGTAGTATTACAAACCTTTACCTTTTTTTAATTCTTAATTTTAGAAATAGTCTATGGGTCAAATAACTCAGCAGATTAAAACACCTGCAAGCAGGCACAGGGGCCAAGGGTTAGATCCCTGGACCTGCCATGCTGGCCCCGCCCCTGAGGCATGCTGGGTATCCAACTGAAACTGGGCATGGTAGTGTGCACCTGTAATCCTAACTCTTGAGAGGCTATAAAAACAGGTGGACCACTACATGTCTGATTTGGTAGAGAGACCCTGAACACCCTGTAGACCCTTCCCCTAAAATACAAAAAATAAAGAATAATAGCTCATGGACTACCCAAAATATAAACAATAAATCCAAATTTATTTTCATGTGTTAGGACTTTTTACAACATGATAGATTCTTCCATTTGTAAGATGTTGCAATATAAAAGAATGTGCAAGGAATCTCAACCAATATGTCCAGTACTCACAGTTGCTCATGTTTCTGACCAGCGGAGACCACTAGTACCTAAATTCTTTTAATCTCTCTCTTTGTGTTCCATGTTTAATCTTTCTACCATAAACTACATACTACTTGTCAAGTTGTTTTTAAAAGTTAATATAAGTAGCTTTATTTTGTCAACATTTCTAATGTTACTATTTAGCAGTCCTGCAAAATTTGTTTAAAATCATAACCCTTACTAAAGGAAATGAAATTACTTTAGGAAATACTCTTTCTTCCTTGACACAATGAAGCAGACTCTTTTCATCTTTTACTGCAAGACAGTCTAATAAAATATGTGTTCTTCTTATTGCATATACATTGTATTTCTAAGTGTGTGTATCTGTGTTCCATGAATAGCTGCAGGAGGTTACTTTGGCCAAGGAAATTAAATGCCACTTATATTTAATCATATCAAATTATAATATTTAGAATAATGCATTCATAATATTAAGAAAATGGACAGTGAGATAATTCGGTCGAATAAGCACCTGCCTAACAAGTACAGGTCCTAAGTTAAATTCCAGGTACTGAAAAAAAAAGTATTAGACATATATATATACATATACATATATAATTTTAAGATTCAACAGGGCTATAGCTCAGCACCTGCTTGTCAAGCATAAGGTAATGAGTTCAATTCCTGACACCAAAAAATAAAAATATATTCTGCATTTTTACTTAGTTACAAAAATAAAAAGGGGGGATGAGGAGATAATTCAGTAGAACAGTGCTTGCCTGGCAAGTGCAAAGGCCTGAGTTCAATCCCCTGTTCCAAATAAAGGAAAGAGAGAGAGTGAGAGAGAGAGAGAGAGAGAGAGAGAATAAGAAGAAAAGGATAATTACAGGAGCAAGATCATTCACCTGTGGAATGCAGTGGAACAAATAGGTACTGTCAATAAATTTAAGAGCATCATCCCAAGGGCAGCCAAATCGCTCAGTGGATTAAAGCGCCTGCAAGCAGGCTCAGAGGCTGAGGGTTCCATCACTAGGCCTGCTGCACCAGCCTGGTCCCAGGGATGTGCTGAGACTGCAGTTGAGCCTGGGTGTGGTGGAGCTTGACTGTTATCCTAGCTTTTGGGAGGCTGTAAACACATGAATCATTATGAGTCTGATCTAGCCGTGAGACACTGAACACCCTGTGGATCCTTCCCTAAAAATATATTTTAGAAAAGAGCATCATTCCATATTTTTCTCTGTATAATGTATGTTTTTAAAGAAGTTTAATTTTGATAATCATTTATACTTTGCTCATTAGGGTTGCCTACATTGTCTGGCTCAGTACTCACCTGGGTAGATGTGGAGCATACTTCTGGCTCTATGTGGGTGGGGCACGGGTGCATGTCCTGGGCTGCACTTGTGTCCTTAGCTTTTCCTCTCCAGACAGTGCTCTGCTTTGTGGCTGCGATGAGCTAAGCAGCTCTGCTTAGTTAGCAAATATTTTATTTTATTAAATAAGAAATAAGTTATTAAATATTTCATTGGTCTATTATCACATTTAAGAATTACAAATGCTGCTTTGAGCACACTAAAGGAACAGAAGATGTAATCTTCAAAATTGAAAAGCATACATTTTTCTGTTAGATTAACATTAAGTAAATCTATTACAGGTATACACAATATACTTAAATATGTGTAAAATGTCTAAATGCCCATAACCGTAGTAACACCATAATAATGATAGAAATGTAAAAGGAAAGTAAACTTAATATAAATTCTGTGTGATGCGCACTACACTTTGCCATGAAAACTGAATACTTGCATTAATTAATCTATGTTAAAATATATACTGCCTAAGTGAATTAAATTAAAAAATTCTTATGCAATCTATACTTAGAACTACACCAGTGGATTTTAAGATGATGATAGGCAACACTGTCAGTGTCTCCTCAATTATTATTATTGCTTTTTTGCAGTAACAGGGATTGAACTCAGGACCCTGTGCTTGCAGGCAAGTGCTTCCTCAATTATTTTTTGCTACCGTTTTCCAACCTACCAATATGAAGCAAACAAAACTGCTACAGAATAAATATAATTTTTCAAAGTGGTACGAGGAAATTCCTTACTATACTTTGGAGTACAATGAATCAGTTCATCAGTCAATGGGTTCACTAAGGCATACATAAACAGCATATTGATTTATCTACTATTTTTTGTCAAACTACTCATTTAAGATTCTTATTAATTAAAATTTGACACATCAGCAATCACGTGACTATAGTTAGCAATTTAGAATGGTTCAAATTTCATTAACACTTTTGGATTACGTAAATTCAACTATCTTGTTTAAATTTGACTTATTACAAACACAATATGAAGGTTCGATAATATAGCCAATTCTATCTAAGCTGATAATGACTTGGAAGGTAAGAGGATGATAGTACCAACATATACTGAGTATTAGGACTATGGTGGAATATCTGTATGTAGTATGAATATAGTAGGACAGGAAAGTTATTTGATTAAGGTAATACTGTGTATATGCAGAGCATTTAACTCATCCATAAATTGTATGTGTAAAAAGATAATTTTTCATTCTTGTCTTCAAAATATTGTCTTCAAAATATTTATTTTTTTCATAATTAGATTGGGTGTTATCTATTAATATAAAACTGTATATATTTCATTAGTGGCCTTTAAAAGTACTTATACTATGAAATTAAACTCAACAGCTCTTTAAATAGTTTCAAGCACAGGAAAAAGGAATGAAGAAATTGAATGCTATGAGAACAATTATTTTCACAATCTTTCAGAAAACACAGAGCTCTCTTTTACCATAAGTAATGCACATCTGTCTTTTCTTATCACACAGGTAGTTGAAACTGCATCCTGTGTGAGCTTGTCCCTAGTTCCCTTTTAATAGGTAAACTAGTGAAAGCTAATTAACTTAGTGTAAGCCACAGAGAAACTTAATGCGAACAGTAAATTTGCTACAAATTCCCCTGCAAAGATTGCATGTATAATAAAACAATTCATCATGCAGAGTTCCAATCAGAATACATTCCCTTCACATTGTCCCCTCAATCTTAGAGATAAGTGAGGTGAGTATTCATGATATTGAATGAAGCCAGGCGTGGTGGCGCAGACCTGTAATCCCAACACTTGGGAGGCTGAGGCAGGAGGATCAGTATGAGTTGGAGACCAGCCTGAACTGCATAGTGAGACCGTGTCTCAAAACAAAAAAAAGAAGACAAAACATAAAAAAGATATTGAATGAATAAACTTTTCATACCACTAATATAATAATTATGACAAGTAACATCTCTGAATTATATTTAAGCTATTTTTTCATATAATTGTTAATATGAATGATTTTGTGTAAATATCTATAGTAAAATTTCATTAGTTATGAAATATATATTTTAATTTGAATTTATATCTTAAAATTATATCATCATATAGTAGACAGCTAAATTAGATAGAAATATTATAGGCAGTCAGATAGGGCCAGGCCCTCCAGGACAATACTGAAAGCAACTTAACTATGCAACTTTGCAAGGGACAGGCAGCTGTGGGCCAAACCTTGAAACGAAAGAGTAAGGAAATTCAGCTGCCCCCTCACTTAAAGTTAGGTAACAGGGATTGATATTCTAAATGAGTATCATCACTCTGAAACAGCCTAAAGGAGCCAGAAATCAAACCCCAACCCCTTATTCTGTATTCATGCCCTCTTGTTACCTGACTTGCTTCCCAATTTGTTCCTGATTTAATCAATTTTACCTGAACAATGATGCTTATAATCTCACTGGTCCACTATGACTTTGTCTTACCTCATAACCACCTAAGCAAGTTACCCTAGTTTCACCTTAGGTCTGCCTTATCACATGGTTTTGCCCTACAGGACACCTAAAAAAGACAATTTCCTGAGCAACCCACTAGGGTCCCCCTTTTGTTCCCCTCTTGGACAGAAGCTTTCTTTCCCAATAATTATTCTATTCTAGACCTCTCATTCCCAAAATTCATTCTTCGGTTTTAGAGAAAACAAATTCTTCCAAGTGTCTTTCAGGTTAAAAGATCAGTTTTTCTTCGTGCATCAATCATAATATAGACTGATTTAGAAATTTTGTTTTGCATATTTTATCTACTTATGAGAACTTAAAAATTGTTTACTAAGAAATAAAAGCATTTGATATTTGGATTTCTATCTGTTCCTCTTAATTTACATATAAACATACTCAAGAAGTCATTCATAGTGACACAGGGAGAAAAAAACCTATCCCAGGTAGATGACCACCAAATGATGCAAGGAATCTCCAAATGTTATAGGGGAAAAATGATCTCCCAACGTGATGTGGGCTGGGTTCACGTTCTCTAAAAATGAAGAGTGAATTTTAGGAACAAATGGAGGTTATGAGCAGAATTTATCTATTGGGGAAATGAAAGCTCCTGTCTGAAAATGGGAAAGGATGGGGCTACAAGCAGGTTGTTTCCGAGAAGCTATCTCTTCCAGGCATTTATGTAGATGAAAATTATGGAAAAATTCACTTAGCTGAACATGAGGTGGGAGACAAAACTCTGGTGAACCAATGAGATAGCATGCACTATTTCCCAGGTAAAATTGATGAAATACAGTACCAAATAGAGAAGCGAGTCATGTAGCAAGGGAGCAAGAGTACTAAACAAGGTCTCTTCCTGTTGATCTTGGGCTAGTGAGTCTTTCAGGCTCTTTCAAGGTGATTGGTACTTATTTAGCATATCAATCCCTGATGTTCATGCTTAGGGAAGTATGTGGTTGTATTTGTTTACTATCGTCTTCAGATCTGGTCCAGGGTGGAGGAGCGTCTGTCCAGTTGTACAGTCGCCTTACCTTCCATGTTGTCCTTGAGGGTCTGGCCCTGTGTGACTGCCTATAATATTCTTATCTAATTTGGCTATCTACAAGAATGGAATTTGCATTATATGAAGACGTCACACAAGATCATTCGAATCTGGGCCAGCTTAATATCAGTAAAATAATATCACTTAATATCAGTAAATAACATCTATTAAAGAATAAATACATAGCTTTACCTTCAGATAAGCTTTTTTACATATTTGTGACTACCTGAGTTTAAGATATCCAAAAAATACATAACAATCTACAGCTATTTTCAGGTGTGTGTTGACAGTAATACTTTGGATCACCAAACTGATTACATTATATTTGTCCCTAAGGAGTTTACTAATTAGCCTAATTAGAATGCCAGATAATAATACACGGATAGTCTTTAAACTAAGCAGTACTTTATATCAGAACACATCTAAGATTAATCAATTTTGTATGATACACACAACAAGAAATTTAAGGAAAAGTGAAAATATGAATGTTATTGTTATTCAGTTAGATAATTCAATAATCACCTTACTTCAGATTCACTTCCCATATGAATCATTTTCAACAATTAAAGAGATTATGACAGGAGGGAAATCAGCTCAACAACAATCTGTCTTCAATAACAAAGGATTTTTCTTACAATGAGCAAAAGATCATCCAGGGAGAGGAATACTGCGCTTTGGGCAGTTTGGGGAACACAGAGGCAAGATTACTGGTTGTGAGAAAGTGAAAAAGTTCCCCCAAACAAATCGTCCCCCAGTGAGAAATTGAGCTCCTTGTTCCAGTTCGTTTCGACTAGGAGAAGCTGGTCTTGACATCTGCTGTCTTACTGGGCTTATTATTGCTCCAGATGGTAACTTCAAGCTGTTCTTTAGTGTTTCGCTTCTGAAGAATAACAATGTTGTGTCTCCTGAGCACACTGCCCTTGTCTTCACATCTCTTTCTGTGTTATTCTCTATTCCTTAAGCCATTTTGTCAGCCAGAAATAGTAACAAAGGTAAGACACTATGTGTGTGTGTGTGTGTGTGTGTGTGTGTGTATATATATACACATAAATGCATATATATATCAATGATATTAAAATACTTCATTTAGTTAAAATGTTAAAAATTATAGTGGTCAGAATAGCACATTGTATAATTTTTAATATTTTTTTAAAAAATTATTTCATTTATTGATCTATTTATGTGGCACAGGGTTTCACTGCAGAGTTTAGACTCATAATGATCCTTCTGTCTCAGCGTCCCCAGTGCTAGGAATATAGGTGGGCACCAGCACACCCAGTCTCAGTGACCAACTCAGCATTTCTGGGATTCCAGGACCAGCTCAATATGTGGTGCCAGGGACTCAACCCTGGTCCTTGAGCTTGCCAGGCAGGCGCTTAGACTGCCAAGCTACCTCCCAGGTTGTACCACTTTTAACTAGATTAATAACTGAACTGTTTCATTTAAAAATAAAAACAAAAAATGAAGAAAACTTAGGCATAAAGCATAACTCACAAATACGAATGTTAATTCCTAAATGAAACTAAACATAAAGAACAAAGATGGTTCCTTCTAAATAAAGGTGAAATTTGCTCCTTGATAGCTTTTCTTCTTTCTAACAAATTTGAGGAGGGTGCAGCTCCTGCCTAGGTAGAAACTTAGGGAAAGAAGGGAGTACAGAAATGGGGAAGATTCAGGAGTCAGCAATCACAGACAAGTGAACTGCATGGGATATTTGTCTAAAATACATGCGCCTCAAAGGACAGGTGAACTCAGGCAGTAAAGACTCTGAAGTATTAATTCATTGATGAGAAATTAATTTAAATATAGCTAAAAGCAATTCCTTACAAATACATCAATTTGCATTGTAAAAGCAATTGTTGATAAGGTGCACCATAGATTTGATTGTTTTCCTCAGGAAATTCCTTCAATTTACTGATACATGGTAAAGTATCAGTAAAAGATGAGCAATTCCCAAAAATATAAATTGAGGAATATATTTTAATTCAAGAAAAAAAAATGAGCAAAGAAACCACAAAGGACATTTGAAGAATTGGGAGTTAGAAAACCAGAATAAGAAGTGAGCAGATAGCAAAGCAAAAATACCTTGAAAGTCTGAATGTAGGTCTCTGAAACCTTTCCAAAATATAATTATGTGTGTACAAGTGGAGGGAAATTGCGTAAGAGTCTTGGAACATTAGCATTGGTCAGTGGAACTTGCATATTCGCTGAGCACAGAGAACAGTAAGGAAATTTATACTAATACTGAGGAAATGTTATTGAATATATGCAATGTTTAGTAGAAACTTCAGAAAGAATGCAAGTTAATAAATCTATTCTATCCCCAGTTTTACACACTTTAAAATGAAGGATTGAAAGGGCCATGCTAATTCACAGGTAAATTAATGGTATTAAGCTACAATAAATATTCTATTTTAAAAAAAATCACACTAGCTAAGACACAATTTCAGCATTAGAAATTAAACATAAAATCTCTGCTTACAGCTTGTTGACAACTGATGTGTTGTTCCATGCATAACAAAAAATGTTAGCACAAGAAAACTGAGCAAAATATACAAAAAATTTCCCTCACTGGTTCTGGAGAAGCAGACACCAGGAGATGTGGAAATGGCAGAAAATGATATTGTTAATCCTCACGACATAAACCTAGAATAGTATGTTGTCTGTGTTTTACTTTGTATCAAAATTTGCAAGTATAAAAAACTATGTCCTTATGATGCAAAGAAACGTTATGTTCATAAAAGATGGTGAATGTGTATGATTCATTATTTATTTATTTATTTATTTACTTACTTACTTACTTACTTATTTATTGTATTTTTATGGAAGGTTCTACAGGATGTTTAGGGTCTTACTACTAGAGGGCACTCACAGTGATTCATCTGTTTGCAGATGAATTTCAAGAGTTGAGATTACAGGTGTACACCACCCTGCCCAGCCTTAATCACCTTCAGAGTGCCCTGGGGACAGGGCCAGCACTGTAGGCATGGGGATCAAATCCCCAGCCACTGAACCTGCTTGCAGACACTTTAATCAGCTGAGCTATTGGGCTGGCTTGAGAATGTGCACGTTTTAAACTAAATCTTATTACGAAATATTTCAAGTGTTAAAATATGAAAAATTATGGCCAGGGAGATAGCTCAGTAGAATAATTGTTCGCCTGGCAAGCTCAGGGTCCTGAAATCCATTCTCACAACACAAAAATAAAATAAATTAAATTAATAAAATACAAAAAAAATATAAAGCAAATGTAAACTAGTGCTATTTGATTAATCAAGATTTTTTTTTCACAAATTTATATATCCTATTTAGAAATTGTGGGCCCATGGGATAGCACAGGGGATTAGAGCACATGCTCTGGCAGATGCAGGGACCAGGGCTTGCTCCCCAAAGTGTCTTCCAGACCTGACCTTGGGGTGTGCTGATAGGGTGATTAAGACTGGCCATGGTGGTGTGCACCTGTAATCCTAGCACTTTCGAGGGTGAAAATGGGAGAATCACTACAAGTCCAATGCGTGTAGTGAGACCTTGTAGATCCTCTACTAAACACGTTATAAAAAAAAAGAAATTGTATAGTATCCCTACATAGTAAAAATTTCACATTCACTTCCAACGATGGACTCATTTAGCAATATACTCTTAAAATGGGTGATTTATATGAATTCTAAAATAAAATTAAATAACTTTTTCAAAAACCAAAATATGTATGATTTGTGATGTCATTATTATAGTTTACCTTAACAAATATAAATATAATTTTTATTTCATTTATTAAATAAATATTACGTTTTTATTTTATTAAAACATTACAAAATTTATACAGCAATTTATACAGCCAATGCATGTTTAACAGAACAATTGTGTGAAAATTAAAAGATTTATGATAATAATGTATATACTAACAGGGTAAAATTTAATTCTTCAATTTTATTTTTCTGTTTGAGTCATTATTGGTACTTTTAAAAACTATTTTAGTGTTATGTGTCTCAGAACATAATGATTACATTCATTGTAGGGAACCGGAATGTAGACATACACATTTTACATCTTTTACGGCCCCCTGCTCTTGACTTCTTTCTCTCCCCATCCTCAAAAATCTCTCCTGCTTTTTGTTGTTGTTGTTGTTTTTGTTTTTGTTTCCCTAGGGACTCGGGTTTAAACTCATAACCTTGCACTTGCCAGGCAGGCACTTGGGCCATGGCGCTATTTCCTCGGCCCCTCCTTTTTGTTTTCATTCTATTTTTTTGTATTTGGTATAGGGTCTCAACACAACTGGGACACACAGTGATCCCCTGTTTTCAGCCTACCCATGGCTGGGATTACAGGCGTGCGGCATGGCATGTGGTGATGGGGACTGAACCCTGGTCCCTGAGCATGCTTAAGCAGGTGCTCAGTCCACTGAGCTATCTTTCCAGCCCTTTCTTTTTTCCCCTTTCTGTTTATCTCACTCAGTCTCTGTCTCTGTCTCTGTCTCTCTCTCTCTCTATGTCTCTCTGACTTTATTTTTCACTGTCTCTGTCTCTCTGACTTTTTCTTTCTCTGTCTCTGTCTCTCTCTGCCTCTGTCTGTCTGTCTCTGTGTCTGTCTCTGTGTGTGTGTGTGTGTGTGTGCGTGTGTGTCTGTGTCTATCTAGGTAACAAGAACTATCTCAGGACTCCAGACTTGCAAGGCAGGTGCTGTGCCACTAAACTTTATCCCCAGCCTAATACTATGGTCTCAAGGTGTGTCCTTTTTCCAACAAATGATCAAGTTTATTCTCTTTTATAACATGTTAATACTCTATAGTACATAAATATCACATTTTCTATCCAAATCACCTCCTGATTAATATAAAGGCCACATTTGAGATTTAACTGTTTAGTAAATTCTGTTAAAAATGTGAGTTATCTGCTGAATGTGGCTTAATCTCAGCACTTCTGAGGCTGACGCAAGAGCATTGCCACTCGTTCAAGGCCAGCCTGGGTTACATAGTGGCTTCATAGCCGGCTTACACTCCATACTGAGACCCAGCTTCAGAATGTACTCAAATGTAAATGTGGGTATCTGTCTAACAGTGTAGCATGTCGTTAACTCCATTGGAAAGACACCTAGAAGGAAAGTGGTTGTAAATGAAAGGAAGTTCAATTATAGTGTTTTGTTTTGTTTTGTTTTTATGACTATCACTACAGAGGTCCA
>PVJA010025491.1:0-30697 GCA_004027025.1 Myocastor coypus
TTTTTTTTTTTTTTTTTTTGGTGCTACTGGGGATCAAACTCAGAACCTTGCCCTTGCCAGGCAGGTGCTTATGCTGCTGAGCTATGTCCCCAGGCCACATAGGAGATGTTTTAATTACTTTTCTTTCATTGCTGAGACAAAATACTTGACACCCAAAGTTAAGGAGGCAGAGGTTTATTTAGCTCAGAGTTGGTGGAGGTTTCAGTCTATAAATGGCTGGCTCCAAAGCAGGGTGGCACAGTACACAGGCAAGAAATAATTCATGGCAGGAAGAAGTAACAAAGCAAGCCAAAAATCTCAGTAGCTTTTTCCTTCTCCTTTTGTAGTATATCTAGACTACCACGATTAGGGTGGTCCAGGCCAAATGGGGGGGGTGATTAACTAATCACCCACCCTTAACCCCAGCAACCTTTATGCTAGCATTGTCTCATGATCAGTCACACTATGTTCGGCCACCTCTGAAAACATCCACAATGACTGCATGGGCCTTGGAGGGACACCTAAATATAAGCTATAACAGGTAATTTTTTTCAGATTGAGATAAAGACCATCTATTCCAATTTTGTGTAGTGTTTTTTTTTAATTATCATGAATGGTATGTCAGACTCTGTCAAAATGCTTTTTCTGCACCTGTTGAGATGATCGTGTGGCTTTTTAAATCCTTGGCTCTGTGATATGGTGTGTTACATGTATTGATTGGCTTATGTTGAACCATCCCTGGGATGAATCCTACTTGGTTATGGTGTAAGTTTTTTCATGATTTGCTGCCTTCTGTTTGCCAGCACCTTATTAAGGATTTTTGTGTGTATGTTCATTAGGAAGATGGGTCTGTAATTCTCTTTCTTAGTTGGGTGCTTCTCTGGTTTTGCTATCAGGGCAATGCTTGCATAAAGGGATGACTTTGAGAGTGTTGTTTCCCTTTCAATTTCATTAGAGGGTTTGAGGAGTAGTAGAAATAGGTCTCTAAATTTCATGTAAAGGAGATATCTTGTAGAATCCATTAGGACCTAGGACTTTTGTTGTTGTTGTTGTTGTTGTTAGGCTCTTAATTACCTATTTAATTTCATTGGCTGATATTATGTAAGTTAGACTTTTTGTATCTTCTTAATTCTGCTTTGGTAATTCATATGTACCTAGGAATCAGGGTTTTTTTTTTTTTTTTTTTTTTTTTTTTTTTTTTTTTTTTTTTTTTTTTTTTTTTTTTTTTTTTTTTTTTTTTTTTTTTTTTTTTTTTTTTTTTTTTTTTTTTTTTTTTTTTTTTTTTTTTTTTTTTTTTTTTTTTTTTTTTTTTTTTTTTTTTTTTTTTTTTTTTTTTCTGTATTTTTCACCTTATTAGAAATAAGGTTGTTGAGCTAGGTATTGATGATCTTCTGGATTTCTGTAGGATTCACTGTAATTTCATACCTTTCATTCCTAATTGCCTGGACTTAGGTTTTCCCCTTTTTGTTAGCATTGGATAAAGTTTTGTCAGAATTGTCTAATTTTTGATAGAACCGACTCAGTTTATTTCTTCTTTGTATTGTTCTCTTAGTCTCACTTGCATTGATTTCTTCTCTGTTCTTTTTTTTTTTTTTTTTGTGGGACCAGGGTTCGAACTCACGACCTTGCACTTGCCCAGCAGGCACTTGTGCCTCGGAGCTATCTCCCCAGCCCCTTTCTCTGTTCTTTATAACTACTTTCCTTATATGAGCTTTGGACTTGTTCTTCTTCCTCTTCCTTTTCCTCTTCTTCTTTTCTAGAAGCTTGTGGTTGAATACTGTTATTTTATTTGAGTTTGCTTTGTTTTTCTAATGTAAGTGTTCATTGCTATAAATTTCCTCTGTAGGAATGCTTTCATCGTGCCCAATAAGTTCCAGTGTGTTGTACTGTCATTATCATTTATCCATAAAAACTATCTAATTTCTTCCTTAATTTCAGCTATGACCCACTGGTTGTTCATGAGGTGTTGTTTAATTTCCACATGTTTATGAAATTCTTATTTTTTTACCATTAGTTTCCAATTTCACTACACTATGATCTGATAATATGTATGAGATAATTTCAATTCCTTTGCATTTACTTAAGCATGTTTTCTGAGCTAGTATGTGGTCTGTTTGGGAGAACAACCCATATGCAACAGAATGTGTATTCTGATGCTGATGGAACACTCTGTGGATATCTACTAGGTCCACTTGTACAAAAGTTGGTACAGCTCTGATATTTCTAGTTGATCTGTTTGTAGTGCGGTATTGAGGTTCCCCACTCCACTTGCATTTTTTGCAAGTATATATATGATTATTATGTATATAATAATATATGATATATCATACATAATCATATTTATGATAATATATATAATACTATATATATATATATATGATTATTATCTCTTCCTCTTGGATTGTACATCATTTACAAGGATGTAATGACTTTTGTTTCTCTTGATCAGATTTAGTTTGAAATCCATTTTCTCTGCAAATGGAATAGAAAGACATGCTTTTCTGTGTTGCTATCACCTGGAGTATTGTTTTCAATCCTCTTATTTTAGTCTGTGAAGTTCTTTTTTTTTTTTTTTTGTGAAGTTCTTTTTGAGTTGAACATGTTTCTTGTTTGCAGGATATTGTTAGGTCTTGTTTCTTTGCCCATTTTGTTGGTCTGTTTCTTATGCTTGGTGAACTGAGACCATTTACATTGGTGGTTATAACTAATGTATATTGACTTATCCTTGTCAAATTATTTTTCTGTTTTTGTTTCCCTTTCTTTCCATTTTGTTTAATTACTTGCCTTACATGGTGGATTTATTCTGTTGGGTTCCATAAAACTGCAGTCTTTGTTATGTCTGTCTAGAATGTCCTTTAGAATATTTTGGAGTGCTGGTTTGGTGGTCATGAATTTCCTCAGATGTTGTTTGTCATGAAAGTATCTTATTTCTTCATAGATTTTTTTTTTCTTTTTGAGACAGGGTCTCACTATGCAGTTCAGGCTGGCCTTGAGCTCACTTTTGTAGCCCAGGCTGGTCTCAAACTCACATAGATCCTCCTGCCTCAGCCTCCCGAGTGCTGGAATTACAGGCGTGCGCCACCACGCCCGGCTTCTTCATAGATTTTGACGAACAGTTTTGTAGGGCACATCAATCTGGGTTAGAGGTTAATTTTCTTTAGGGCTTAAAATATGCCAAGCCTTCCCTTAATTAACAATTTATGCCAAAGTTACTGCTGTAGTACAGAATTGCTGCTGTAATTCTTATGGGATTTCCTGTATAGGTGATTTGCTTCTTTTCCCTAACAGCTTCTAATATCCTGTAACAGCTTCTAATATCCTTGTGTTGCATTTCTGGAATTTTGGCTATTATATACCTTGGAATAGGCCTCTTTGATCATGGCTAATTGGAATTCTATGTGCTTCATTTGTCTATAGTCTACTTTTCCATGCTTGGGAAGTTTTCTGTCATTATTTCGGTGAACACAATTTTTTTTAGATGTCATTTTCATTATCTCCTACTGTTTCATCTTGTTTTATTGTTTTTCATTATCATGTAGCATTTGTTGCATTGATTTTTTGTTCATCTTTGCTGTTTTTAAGAAATCTTGCTTTCCATTGTCATTAACCACAATTCTGTCTTGTGTATTTGATATTCTGTGCTCATGTTTGTTCATTCTGCAGCATAGACTTCCCATAGAATTTTTGTCTCCTGGATATTTAACTGAATCTATTTCATGGATTCCATTTCTTTCCTGTGTTGGGCATTAATGGTTTCCATCATTTTCTTAAGCTCTTATATTTTTCTATCTGTATCTACTCTAGACTCATTAATCATGCCCTTCATCATGGTCTTCCTCTCTGAGGTTACCTAAGAAATTATTTCTGATCTAATTTTTTCCAAGAGCCCCATTATCTGCTTTGTTATATCCACTGTTACATCTCAGAGAGCCCATGTAGATGTTTTTCAAGTTGTTCCACCAGATTGTCACTTGGATTCACTTTTGCTAAGCTGAAAATTTTGGGTTGTATCTTGCTTCTATGTGTTCTCATTTTCTTTTGTTGTTGTTTAATTTTTGGACTGATGCTTGTAAATTGCTTATGGTAGATATCTTTATTGTTAGTATCAAGGACCATTAGGAAGTAACTATTTCTCAGGGATATCTCCCAGATGTAGCTTGTTTTTGAGTTTCCAGTGTATTCTAAGATCCTACTTCTTCAGTTTATTGCAGATGAGAAGTTGCTGTCTATTTGACCTGTCCTCTAATGTTGTTTATGACCTTAGGCATTCTTAATTTTGGTATACAAGGAAGAACAACTGATTAGAACAATTGTGTCACCTTGGATAAAGCAGTATAATCAGAAATAACAATAACATCAAACAACCTAGAAAAATGACAAACTCTGATAATTATTCTTTTGCCATCTTTAATCACATGAATGATATTTGTAGTTACATAACAAAATGTAAAACAAGTCACAAAATTATATACAATCAGTATTTCTTCAACGTGGTGATTGGAGGAAATTTAAAAAAGGTTTGGGGAAAAATAGAGAAACAGAAGACGAAAAAGAAATTAAAAGCAGGCTGGAGGACAAAAGAAGATTCTACACGCTTTGGGAAGAAGACAGGGTGGAAAGACAGAAGGAAGAAACAGAAATAAGAACAGAGCAATACAATAACAACAACAAAAACTAGACAATGTTCACTCTTTTATGTAATCAAGAACAAATAATTCAGAAAAAGAGAAAAAGTTGCTTATTAAATTTAAAAATTCAGAAAGCAATTAAATTTAAAAAGCAAAGAAAGGAAGAAAAGCAGGAAAAAAAAAAAAAAAGTCTGTGTTGTGATTGTTAGACAGGGGGCAGACAGAGTCCAGATCTCTGGTGACTAATCTGAGCAAGCCAGAAGTAGAATTACAGTGGTGGACAATCCCAGCAAACCTGCACCTTTAGTTTCGCTGAAGTTCACTATGCTTCCAGTTTCTAGTTGGGGCTGGGACCTGGGCTGCTCACCCCACAGCATTCCATGTGCCTCTTTAGGACTTGAACTTGGCTCCTTGCTGAGTTGAACTCCCCTTCCTGACTTCCTGCTGCCTTGAACTTGGTGGCACCTTACCTTGATCCTAGCAGCCACTAGATGGAGCCAACCTGCAGCTGCCTTGCCATCCAAGTTGAGTTAGCCCCCTTCCAAAATGGCAATTAGCCAGTTGCCTGCACCTGGAGGACACCTGAACCTGAATTACTTTGCAGCCCCTGCAGCCTGCAGGGTCCAGTGCTCCGTTCCACTGGCGCATTTCTCCATGGAGGCCTCTGGAGTTACCAGCAGTCACTGGCCATCTGCAGATTCAAGCTGTCATCCCACGTTTTGAGCCAAGGCTCAGGGAGAAAGTGCCACTTGTCACCTCTTGCACACTTCAGTCCATTTCTTTGCTTCACCTGTGGGCTCCGATTCTTGCTTCAAATCCTCTCTGTGTCCTGTAGTCTCATTTTCTTCCTCTTTCTCTTCCTCACATTGCTATATTCCAGCATCCAGATTCCAAATTTCCCTGTGCTCACCATGCCACCATCTTCTGGAAGTTCAGGCACTGTTTTATAAGTCAACTGGTGAATAGCCAGCTGTAGTGGTGCAGGCCTATAATCCTAGCACTTGGGAGGCTGAGGCAGGAGGATCATTGCAAGTTCAAGACCAACCTGGGTTGCAAAGTGAACTCAAGGCCAGTCTGAACTGCATAGTGAGATCCTGTCTCAAAAAAATTAACTCATCAACTACTGGACATACCCACGGTATGCATTTCATCGACAAGGGAGCCATGTCGCAGAGGACTGGAAGGGTTTATCAGAGGGTACAAAGGTGCAGGCAGAAAGTAGTAAAGATGACACTCAATGTCTGTTTGTCATGTTTCTTCCATACTGGGGGGTTCTTTGGAGGAACAGTTGGATATCAGGTGTCCCTCGTCTTAAGGTGGCATAGGCATGGCAGGCAATGTGGCATGGTCGGGGTAGGCACTGGAGACACAAATGAGCTCCTGTGGCTGAGTCTGCATCTGTGGCCCTGGTTGCCTGAGGTGGCTGTGAGGTGCTTCCCTCTACTTCCCTTGCTCTAGCTCTGGGCTTGAGCACATGTGATGTCTAGGTAGCCATCATCTCATCAGCAAACTCTCCTCTTCTACCACGCTGGATTTCAAAAGAAGCTTCCAGAAAGCAAAGAGTCCTGGCAGTGAAGACTGTGGAACAATTTAGGAGGAAAAGTCTGGAAACAAGACAGAGCCAGGCTAAACATGGAGGTTGGAGAAGGTCAGTGTGTACAGAAATGTCTGAGCCTTCTTCAGAATTCAGTCATCAAAGCGCTCCTTTACACATGAGGGTCCTCCGAGAAGCTGAGGCAGGGGCTCCCAGGTGCCAACTCTGTACCACAGAAATAAGCCAACCAAAGGAAAGAAAACAAAAGCAAAAAAGGCAAGTGAAGCAAAGCAAAGCAAAGCAAAACAAAACAAAATCCTTTATCAAAGTGTTGGGGCTGGGGAAATAGCTCCGTGGCACAAATGCCTGCCTAGGAAGTGCAAGGTTGTGAGTTTGAACCCTGGTCCCGCAAAAACAAAACAAAAAACAAAGTGTCAATACTAGGAAAAAATGCATAGGATTGACCAACTACAATTTTGCATATACTTAGATTTCTAAATGTCTGTGTAAAAATGTGTAACTGCTCTTATCACATCATATAGAAATTTATTAGAATATCAATGATCGATGGAAAATACTAGTTCCAAGTTAAGCGTGAGATGTTTGATATTCAGAAACATAGTGATGTTAAGCTCAAGTACCTATGTTATAGAGTAATAGTATCATGAAACTCCTCTTCTGGAGGGCTAAAAATGTAAGTTTGCAGACTAAAATTAGAGAAAAAGAAGGCTGCGAGGACTGCCAATATTTTGGCCCTAGCCTTTCAAAGTCAGTGAGGACTCAGAACATAAGAGGACCTGTGCTGTAACATCCTATGTTAGTGATTTCCCAAATTTTCTGTTCATGGTGATTGTGGGGCTATAGAGGAAAGGGATTGAATATGTATAGTGTGCCTAAGGAGAGTCACCTAGAGAGAAAACATTCTCCCCAGCTTTCACAGAGAGCAAACTGGTCAAGCAGTGGCTGTGACTCATCCAGACGGCCGACACTGACAACAGTTCTACAAAGCACTGTGCATGGTTTCAAAGTAAATCCTGAGGGGATTTGACTGACCTTGGAAGATACAAAAGTTACATGTTTTGTTATACAGGTCTTGCTTTAACTTGGCCTTAACCTCCCAGCAGAAAAGTTTAACTATGAGGCATAAAACTTAAAACTAGATTAGTATGCTGAGCTGTAAAAGGCTTAAATCAACAGCTTCTGGCATTGCCAGTTCTGCCAATAACCCACTGTGATTATGCAACATTGGACTATGTATACAACTGCTTTCTCTCAGTTCAATGAGAAGAAATTTTGTGTACCAACAATGATTAGAAAAATTATCATGTCTACCTCCTGTGCTCTGTATAACTACTATGAGGACAACAATATGCATTCTAGTAATTGTTGGGAATATACTATTAACATGTTTTTTTTAAAAAAAATAAGAACTCTGGAAAAAAAGTAAAATAGATATATTAAATTGATTGATCCAGTATATATCTGTATAGCTCTAAAAAAAAAAAAAAAAAAAAAAGTACCTCAACAAAATTCTAACTAAAATCTGTGTTTTTACATCACTAAAAACTACTTTTAGGGTGCTACCTCTAATAAGATCCTAAATTACATATGAATAAAATCTCTGAATAGGGTCTTTTTTTTCTTTTTTTGCGGGACTGGGGTTCAAACTCATGACCTTGCACTTGCCCAGGAGGCACTTGTGCCACAGAGCTATCTCCTCAGCCCTTGAATAAGGTCTTAATTAGTTCAGATTAGCAGAATAATGAGATGACGTCTTTTACTAAGTTGTTTTCCATTTAAAGCCTGGATGTTACTTTGAATTATCTTGATTTAATTTAATACATTATTGTTTGTCACATGTGTTAAAAAAGTAAGTGCCAATAATCTACAGTTAGCTTGTTGTTTGAAAACATAAGGGAGGCTTTGTTCTTGTGCCAGTAAACCAAGATATTATAGGAAATATGTAGTCTCCTTTTATTCTTCCCTCCACAGAGTCATATTTGTAACTGTACCAATCTGTAGAGGGAACTGTCCATAACTCAGTGAGCAGTCTACAGGGGACAATCTTAAATAAACCTCAGACATGTCCTGGGTGAAGGGTAGATACCCCTGTGATTTCTATATTTCCCTCTTCCTTATCTTTTCATTTTGATTACCCACAAATACCACTTTTAGAGAATCTCCTCTAACCTCCAGATCTGGGTGTTAGAATTCCTTTTAAAGCCTTTTGGGCCATCGTGAGTAATACTATATGTCTTGTTAAAGTGAGTATCATCCCAAGTGGATCCCCACATGCAGGCAGAGGTCCTAGGGTTCAAGGCTTTTTCACTTTTTCTGGAAATATTAAATATGAAGGTTACTTTCTGGCCACCAGGATAATTCTCAGTTCCTTCATTTGCGATGTCCTCCCTTTGTGGAGTTAAGGAAGGAACATAGACTGAGACACAGAAACTCATAGTGGTTTTATGTTTTCTTTTTCAGAACTCTGGAGTTGATTATGGAGACATCTCTTCCAAAAGGGTTCTCCGGGAGAAACTGAAGTGCAAAACTTTTGACTGGTACCTGAAAAATGTTTATCCGGTCCTGAAGCCAATCCATGACATTGTAGGCTATGGAAGAGTACGTATTGTAAAATTACATTTTCAGATTTTAAAAGTTTGGTTTGTATAAGACAGCGAAATCCAGATGACATGACTTCCCAGCTCGGGATCCCTGTTCTGCTCTACCCTACCCAGGTTCTTTCCTTCTGTTCCTGAATTCCTGCTTCTTTCCCTTCTCTTTGCTTCTGGTTCCTGGGCCCTTGGCAGCCCCCTGCTGACCTCTCAGTTCCTCACCAGCCCACTGGCTCAGGGGTACCACCGCTCCTCTGTCTGCTGGGGTGGCCGTGTGCACAGGAAGCATCAAGCAGCACCTGCCCTAAGCAGTCACCAGTTTCCTAGGGCTTAGCAAATGCTGCTGGGATCCCAGGTTCTTCTGTTTGGCTGGTGGTTTCTTTCTGTTTATTTTTCTCTTCTCTTGTTACCTCTTTCCATCTCTCTTTCTTTCTTTCTTTCTTTCTTTCTTTCTTTCTTTCTTTCTTTCTTTCTTTCTTTCTTTCTTTCTTTCTTTCTTTCTTTTCTTTTTTTTGGTAGTGGAAATTAAAGCCAGGTCTGTCACATAGAGCTACGTCTCCAACCCTTTTTTGTCACTCTTGAGACAAAGTCTCACTGAATTCTCCAGGTTGGGCTGGAAATTGTGACTCTCCTACTTGAGCCACCCAAGAGCTGGGATTGTTGCGTACGCTGACATGCTTGTCCATCTAAGCTGGTGGGCTTTGTGCTGTTGTTGTTCAAGGAAGTTGCAGGGCCTGGGGAGGCTTGCTGTCCTCTTTCTCTGCCTTTTTCCAACAGTGTCACCATGCTTTTTCCCTTCAGATGAGAAACTCCTTAGATAAAAGTGTCTGTCTGGATCGTGGACCTGTTCCGGGCAACACACCCATCATGTACGCGTGCCATACATTCAGTTCACAGGTACCTTCCTTCCACTCCTCCCTACCCAGCACTCCAAGTCTGTAAGGGCCAGTGCCTTGGAATCAACTCCAGATTTAGACACAGTGTTGGGTGATGGGGAGGCAGGGCCTGAGCCTCCTGGCTGACAGGTAAGGGAGGAGCCTTCATGAGGAAGCACTTCCTAGTTCATTCAGAAAGTTACAGCCAAGACCATCCCATTTGCAGGACAGGAATCTTGGCTACATCCCCTCTCGGGATGGTATTTCATTAGCAGTCACTTTTGGTCTATCGCCTCCCCGCTCTTACTCCTGTGTACCCTGGAAAGCATGCAGGGGAAGCAGCCTGCTCTGCTCATTCTCAGGGCTGGAGAAGAGAGAAGGGTTGGAGATCTCTCCATGGGGTAGAAGGATCTGGCTCCAAGTGTGAGAACAGTCCCATCAGTTGTCTTCCTTTACATGTTGCCTTCATGGGCCTCTTTTGAGGAGCTCCTGATAGGTGTTCCTCCTGCTGAATGCTGGAGAAACTGAGGTACAAAACCAGTCTCCTGTCCACCACACTCATCGAGTAGGCAGAGTCCACTCGGGAGTCTGAAGAGAGGTTTCCTGCCTGCAAGCCCAATGCCAGGGTTTACAGCTCCACAGCTTCATCTGGGCTTTCCCTCAGCAGATTCCTTGCTCTCTTTTAGAACGTCTACTATCGCCTGACTGGGGAGCTTTATGTAGGACCACTGGTCGCAGAGGCTAGCAAGCAGGACTGTTGCCTGACAGACCCAGGGCACGGGGAGAAGCCTACTTTGGAGCCATGTCACAAAGCAGCCCAGAGTAAATTGTACAAATATTGGGATTTTAAGCAGGTGAGAGACACGCTTCTTGTTGTTTTCTGGTGCTAGGGATTGAACCTGGAGTCTTTCACACACTAGGTGAGCATTCTACTGCTGAACTATGTTCCCAGTCCATCATGACTTTTAAGTACAGATGTATCCAAATATAGTAGGAGAAACTCAGGGCTAATGGGGTTTTATTGTTTGTTTATTTATTTATTTTGTGGGACCAGGATTCAAACTCACAACTTTGCACTTGCCAGTCGGGCACTTGTGCCACAGAGCTATCTCCCCAGCTCCTCTGATAGGGTTTTATACAGTTAATTTTCCTGGCAATGTGTGGGGGGGAAAGATGAGAAACTGAAGCGAGTATGAACTGCAGTCTCCTAAGGCAGAGCAGTTAAGATTGGAGATACTGGAGCTTGGTAGAGCTCAGTAGAGCTTGGGTTCAAATTCTAGCTCAGCCACCTTCTTCGAGCTCCTGCTCCTCTCAGAAGCCCGGGGTAGCCGGGCATGGTGGCGCACGCCTGTAATCCCAGCATTCGGGAGGCTGAGGCAGGAGGATTAGTGCGAGTCTGAGACCAGCCTGGGCTACAAAAGTGAGCTCAAGGCCAGCCTGAACTGCATCGTGAGACCCTGTCTCAAAAAGACAAAAAAAAAAAAAAAAAAGAAAAAAGAAGAAGCCCAGGATAATACACAAGGGGAGATAAGGACATCTATTTTGCAGACTTGTTGGGATGCTTAAATGAGACAGCATTAACAGCGTGTGGCATGGTGTCTAGCACACAGCAGTGTCCATTCAGTATTAAACACCGTCATTATTAACTGTGATAAGACTGTGCTGAAACCTGACTGGGTGTCAAAGCCTTACCATTCACTTCAGCTGCATACTATGAAGGAGAAGGTACAGTTAATTTGGCAAGTATTACAATTCACATAAAAATGCAGGAAGGACTTGGCTGACCGTGGTCTCCACGTGTCTACGCTCCTTGTTGGGGCTGCTCTTGCAGGTTTTGCATTCTCAGGCCACTTGGTGGGCTTGACGTCTGGTGGGAGGGTGCAGTGATCTACCCCACTCACATGCTCCTCTCTCTGAGCACACTGCTACTGTCTTGTGTTCAGGGGCCATGTGATTTTTTTTTTTTTTCTTTTAAGTGGAAAATCCTAACTTTTTCAAGCTAATGACCCATGTGAGAATTTCTTGTTTGCTATGGATTTTCAAGACAAATATACACATACACCTATGTACAGCAGTTTGCTTCTGAGTTCAGGTGATTTTTGCATCTTTGGTGAAGTCTTTTTTAACAAGACAGCACCAGTTGGAAGGAGGAGGAGGGAACTGCCATCCCTGTACCGGGGCCTAGATGTAAGCTCCCATGATTTGGAACCACCTGCGCTGTGGTTACAGGCCATGTCCTCTTGCTGCAGGTCCTTTCCTGGGGTTATTCCTCTCCTCCCCCTCTTCAACAGGGCTAACATGGAGTGGGTGGGTGCCCCAGTGCTCTTGGGCTCCACTTCCCAGCATTCTCATCCTCTCCTGTGGTTGCCTGCTCACTTGCTCCTCTCTGCCCCAGGCTGTGAGCTGGAGGGCAGGACCGGGTGTTCACTGTTTTATCTCCAGGGCTTGACATCACTCATACCTGGAAGGTGGTAGGTGCCAGGAAATGGTTACTGGTGTGTTCACCTGGAGATGTGCATGTGGAGGAAGCCCAGCACTGGGTGTGGCGAATAAGGTCAAGGTGGAGGGGGCACTCTCAGTACAAAGGGGGTCTCTCGGGGACGTTGAGTAGGACAGCTCTCCAGTCAGGTGTTGAGAATGCTCTCAGGCACTGCTGTTGGGGGTGGGATGAGCCCAGGCCCCAGAACCGTTGGCTTTGATACTAACAAAGCCTTTAATTACTATCCTATAAAGGCACTAATTTTCTTTTAGGATGGCATCTCCACTTAAGAAATAGTGCAGCATTGAGACCAACCTTATTATCACCATAGCAAATCATTAGGAAAAATTAAAATGTCCAAAAGTACTACAGAATTTTGCTTGCTGAATGTTATATAACCATTCAAATGATATTAAAAAATATTCCTTAGAATTTAAATGGGAAAGATACATACTATAGTTAAGTTTTTAAAAACATACAATGTATCATCCCACTGAGAGTGTTGCTAATTTCTTTTTTATCAACAAAATTAATTTAATTGAGTTGATTTTTTTGCTGTGATTCATAATTTGTTTTTTAAATAATTTTTATTCATTTTAATGAGAAAAATAGAGAATAGCAATGAAATAGTTTCAATACAGGTTAGTAGGACGTTTACAATAATTGATATATTGCATATTGTTGTCTTCATAGTAGTTGTTCAGAGTACAAGATGCAGACATATCTAAATAATATTAGTACAAACTTTTATTCTCAGTGAACTAAGAGAAAGTATCTGTGTATCTATTCTAACTCTTTTGTGTGTATACATAAATATTTTGTTTTTTCCCCTCCTTTCATTTATGTTATGGCCGGCTCAGCCTGTCCTGGGGGCGGGGGGTTCCACAGCATGTGGTGCTGGGGATTGAACTGCAGTTCCTGAGGTTGCCTAAGCTTGCTAAGCAAGCACTTCAGACTGCTGAGCCATCTCACTGCTCCCCGCCTTTCACAACAAAACTATCCTTTTTCGTGTGTGTTTTTTGTCTTTTTGAGACAGGGTCTCACTATGCAGGTCAGGCTGGCCTTGAGCTCACTTTTGTAGCCCAGGCTGGTCTCAAACTCACATTGACCCTCCTGCCTCAGCGTCCCAAGCCCTGGGATTACAGGCTTGCGCCACCATGACTGACTTTTAACTGGAGAGTTGAACCCAGACTTCTCACACCTCTTTCTTGTATTAGCCACAAGATCAAGATTTCCAAATGATAGTAACCCCAATTTTACCCTTCCTTCCTCTTCTTCTCTTTTTCCTTTTTTTTTTTTTTTTTTTTTTTTAAGAGGTTCTGGGTAGTAAATTTGCACATCAAAATTTAAATTCAAAATGAATTCTAAGCCCATTTCATAAATGAGGAAGTTGAGACTTGGAGCGGTTAGGTCATCTGCCCAAAGCCACAGGGTTGGCATGTGGTGAACAGTCCTGACTCCGGTACTGCACTAATGCTCAAAAGTTTCCTGCTGAATGTTGGTTAAGCCCCCACTAGGAAAGACAGACAGTAACCACTCCTAGGTGACACTTCAGCAACTTGACCTTGTCTCTCTTCCCCTGTAGGGAGGTGCGGTCATCAACAGGGACACACGGCGGTGCCTGGAGACTAGGAGAGAGCCCTCTGCTGCCTATGGGCTTGTGCTGCAGACCTGCACAGTGCAAGTGTGGGAGATACAGCACAGCCTGGGAGCCTGGGGCCGGCCCGAGGCACTGTGAGCCTGGGGCGGCCTGGGTGTGGGACACCGGTTCTTGCAGCTGGAGAGGCTCCTGCCCAGCACTTCTCCTGGTTGGGGAGGGCGTGGGGTGGAAGGTGGGTGCCTGTGTTCACTGTGAGGCCAGCGTGCCATGCAGGGAACAGGAACCCCGGCATGTGTCAGACTGTCGTGCTGCTGTCGGGAGGAGCAGACTTCTGAAGCATCTTCTGCACTTCCCTTTGAAGATCGTGACGTGCATCAGAGCCATTCTTGGAAAGTCCTTGAGCTAGCAGACTTGGGCAGCTCTGCGTGAGCAGAGAGTGAACATGGAAGTCTGTCTTTGGCTTCTGCCCGCTCTTTAACCTTTTTTCCTGACAGCTACTATGGCCACCTGCCCAGACCTCCCTGTGGGTGTCCTAGGCTGTGGGTACTGCTCCTTGGGACAGGCAGTGCGCACCTCACACCCTCAGCAGTGCCACTAATTCCTCCTCCTCTGGGACTGTACAGAGAAGTACAGCAAATGGACAAGCAGCTCTAACGGAGTCCTCTTTCTATGCCCTACAGTAGCTGTGGTTTGAGGAGCAATTTCCCCCATACCAGAGAAGCTGGAGAGGAGAGGTGGTACCTCACCTAATCTCAGCTTTGGAAGAGCGGCACACAGACAATGGTGGCAAATTCTAGGTCTTTCTCGCTTCCTCTAAGTAGGCTGCAACAATTAATAATTGGATCTCACCTATTTCCCCCTGCTAGCCATGAAAATTATGGGGAAAACAGGCACTATCTCCTATTAAGGCACAAAAGAAGAACTGCAGACAGAAATTAGCATCTGGGAGTCTTGTGGCTGTTTACTTGGTGGACCTCACCTGTCCCTAATTGGTGGGTTAGGAACTGTCCAGAGTAGCCAATCTTTGGTACAGCAGGACTGCAGGTTTGGAGGCTGGCAGAGGGGGCTCCATGATGGAGAGGGAAGAGTTTCTCCTCCAGAGAGCCAATTTCTCCTTAGCCCCTCATCACAGGGATTCTAGAATGAATCTAGGGATCTTCTATTTTTCCTCAGGCACCAGGCAGGAAAGACTACAGTGATTTATCACAGAATTAAATTGACTAAGACATTTCCAAATGGTCTTTGAAGGTCCTAAGTATACTGTCTGGTAAAAATTTCAGAGTGAATACATATGTAAGAATTAAAGCATAATACAATACAATTTTATTATGAAAAAGTTAAGGATAGAATAAATGTTAAGCAAGTGTATAATTTCTAGGATCTGCCTAATAAATTGAATGGCAAATATTATTGTTAATAAAGTCTTAAAAAGTTATGTACTAAATAGACAAAAGTCACAAGCTTAGATATACAAAAAGATATTTAAACTTATTCACAGATAAATGCCAACTAGAAGTATATTTAAATCCTGTTTCTCTTACATTGATAGTACAGTGATTTTCAGTACATTTTGTTAGGTGAAGAGAAAAATAGCCCCTGTACTATCTATGTTTTCATTAGGAAATAAGGAGAAAATATACATGTCTCTACATTTCCACAAAATCAAACTTAAGAAAGAAAAACTAGAAACCAAGATTGGCTATGAAAGTAGCCATGGTGGTTGGGAGTGGGGTAAAGAGGACTGTGGAATGGGAACAGGACAGAAGCCACGCCGGTGCTGCACACCTGCAATCCCAGGGAGGCCGAGGCGGGAGGGCTGCCATGAGTTCAAAGGCGGTCTGGATTGCATAGTGTGACTCTGTCTCAAAACAACAACAAAGGAACAATGTAGAAGGGAGATAAGGAGAGTAGTATTTTTCTATAGTTTTGACACTTAAAATAATATTTCGTATGTTCAAAAAATAAATATATAAAATCAGAGAGAAACCTAAAATTGATTATAAATAAAATGAACTTTACTATACTTTTGTTTTAAATGAAAACACATGTGCACACACATGCACACACATGCACACACATGCACACACATGCACACACATGTGCACACATGTGCACACATACTTGCGCACACACATACAGTATGAGCATACCTAGTATGCAGCTTCCAGATTTTGTTTTCTAAATACATTTCAGCAAAAGGAATTCAAGTTTCATGAAGAAACAGCTCATTTCTGTGGCTGGGCAAATCCACCTCTTAGAAGGCTGGTTGATGGGACCAAACTCAGGGCTTCCAGCTCGCTAGGCAAGCATTCTGCCACTGAGCCATATCCCCAGCCCCTTCTTGCTACTGTGTTTATAGCTTTTTTTTTTTTTTTTTTTTTTTTTTTTTTTTTTTTTTTTTTTTTTTTTTTTTTTTTTTTTTGTTGTTGTTGTCTTTTTGAGACAGGGTCTCGCTATGCAGTTGAGGCTGGTCCTGAGCTCACTTTTGTAGCCCAGGCTGGTCTCGAACTCGCATTGATCCTCCGGCCTCAGCCTCCCCAGTGCTGGGATTACAGGCGTGAGCCACCACGCCCGGCTTCTATAGCTTTTCTACAAGTCTGAGATTGTCTCGGGATAAAAGTATTTAAAACAAACAAAAATTGCTTCCTATGCTTAGAGAAGTCTGTCACGGAGCGTTTTCCCTCTACACTTACAGTTACCTGAGGTCAATGGTAGCTCCAAAGCATTACATGGAGAATTTCGGAAATAAACAATTCCTGAATTTGAAGTAACTTGTACAACAGTGTCCTGTTATAATTGTTCTAATCTGTATTAATCTATTGGGACTAAGAATTAAACCTTACTGCCAGCAGGCTTGTCCAGGAGAAAAGAGACATGCAGTGCTGGCACAGCCCACAGGTGGCTTTGGGCTCTCCTGGGGCTTGGAACACACTCTTTGGGCTACATTAAATGTCTCTTCCTGCTAAACCGTAGCTGTTGTGGATGGCAGCGTAACCTAACGCTGCTGTCCTTTATTCCTAAGGGGAAGTCTGCAATTCTCCGACACATTTGGTTAGTAGCACAGGGGGCTGCAGAGGCCCAGGCTTCCCAGAGAGTGTGAACTTTCTTCGACAGCTCTAATGAGCAGCAAGGCCTATACGCTTCGTCCGAGGAGAGATCAGGCAGCTTCCTTCGGGCACAATTCCACCATCACATGCTCAGAGTCCTGCTGGGAATGCTGCTTCCCTGGTCCTGTCCGGCAGGACCCTTGAAGATCAGCAATGACTGGCTTTAGCTGGTGAGGCTCTTGTTCCCTTGGCAACCACATTAATTATTCACTCACTCCTCTGTAGGAGTTTTGGGAATAGTGTGCTCTGAGAGTCACCTACAACAGTAAATAGGATGGATGCTTCCTACCTCATAACCTTGAGTAAGAAGAGTCATGGAAATCTCATAGGGAAGTAACTCCGGTCTGACCCTTCGGAGGCAGATTTCTGCGACTATGGTTCTGTCCTTCCCTCCCCATGGCCCAGGGACTCCTAATCCCTAGGGTGACTGGCAAGACCCTGTATTACTTACATTACCATCCTGAAGGACACCCTGAAGCTCTCAGGGGGCCTTGGACAGTCACACTAGTGTCCTTGGGGAACCACACCACTCTTAAAGCTGCTCCTCTCTTCTCAGCTCTACAGTAGCAGGCTTGTTTCCTCTTTCACTCAAGCTGTCCCAGGACACAGTCAGAGAGCAGCTCAGTGTGGTGCTCCCTCAAGCACACAACTTGGATCCGCCCTTCTCTGTACTGCAGCGCATGCAGCTCTGGGATTTCAGCCTGGACACTGGGTCACTGTCTTCTTATGCCTCGCTGGCCCTCTGCTCCAGGCTTTGGGCGTCGACTACACCAGGCTTAAACACCTCTGCTCTGTCTTGGGAGCTCACCACCTCCACACCCACTTGAGACATAAGGGATAAACAAATGGAGACTCTAACTTCTTTCATGTTAATCCCCCACGGTCCTTTTATTCTATTACTGATACATTTTCACAATGGAAATTGTGCTATGAGCTGATTTCCAGACTCTAGAAAAATTTAGAAAGTCCTTTGATAAAGATTGAATTAACTAGAGTTGAGTTGGTAATGCCACAGTGAGTCGATTACCATCTAGATCTGCAGGTAAGATCAACTTATAACTGTTAAGTTATAATTTTAACAAATATGGTCTTCTCCCATAATTGTTTTAACAAATGTAAGTTTAAGAAACAATGTTGTCTCAAGAGATCACAAGTCTGTTATCTCAGAGCTATATATAAAGCCAAGGTCATAATGTTACCAAAAAGCTGTTTGGTCTCTTCAGAAAACAAACATTACTGTAACCGTTTAGTTAAGTTAGCTTATAAGTAAGCAGTCAGGGACAAAAGAGTCAGATAGTCAGAAACAACACCTGCCAAGTGGAAAGCTAACTGAAATCAAGTAGCTGGTTAAATTTAAAAATAAAAGCACAGAACTGGGGCTGGGGAGATAGCTCCGAGGCACAAGTGCCTGCTGGGCAAGTGCAAGGTCGTGAGTTCGAACCCTGGTCCCACAAAAAAAAAAAAAAAAAACACAGAACTAAGGTTCTTCTGTGGAGCATGCCAGGGTAAGAATGGAGAGCCATGGGCCCCTCTGTCCAGGAGTAAGGTCACGTTGCAGAGTACCCTAAGTTTGTCGACAGGCCCTTCCCATGTTGACTGGACTTGGAGGAACATTGATAATGCAAAATAATTGGTTTTCTTTGAACTGAGCAGAGTAACTGACATTCATATAAGAGGAGGACAAAGAAGACAGTTTGGACTTTCATTTGGAATATGCTCCTGATGGTAGAGGGGCTTTCTCTTATTATTTCCAATAAATTTTCTCCTAACTACTTCCTTTTGTCTGTGATTTCATTCTTGATCTTCATGAAATGATAAGCTTTGTGTGTACAGAGTTAGTTGTTCTACTGTCACCACCAGAACTGGCACCATTATCACCATAACCACCACCGCCACCACCAATCACCGCCACCACCACCACCACCACCGCCACCATCATTATCACCCCTCCACCACCATCATTACCACTAATAAGGAAAGTCAAGACCTTAAACCCCTGACCCATGTTTTCACAAAGCCCCTCTCCTGCCTCAAGGTGCAAGACCCCACAGCCCCACCCAGCAGACAATGCTTTGAGCTTGTCTTGCAATCGCAAGCTGCTCAAGTTAACTTCTGTCTCTGTAATGCTGCCCGCCTCAGGATATAACACCTTTAGACTTCAACTTTTATAAAATTCTGCTTTCCTTAACCCCAACCTAGCCCAATCCAGTTTGAACTATCATGTAAAATCTTCGCTATCCCACTATTTATGGCCCAGATTTTGGAGTACATAACTCTTCTGAGTCACAGCTGGGTAATAAATTTTGGTTCCCTCCACTTCTCTGAGTGTTGTTTAGTGCTCCTGGGTCCCTGTAAGGCTGATTCTGCCATAACACTCCATCGCTAGCACCACCATTCCCCTTCTCCCTGGCATGAACTCAACTTTATGACAACAAAGTAAGAAATATGCATCACTTTAGCTTTAATTGCTGACAGAAATGTGCCCGTAGTCCTTAATATTCTTTTCTCAAACAGGTCAGACTGGGCAGGTCAGTTGTTCCTTCAAAGCAAGGTTTAGATTTTTCATTCTCTGAAGGTCTTAATCACTGCCTAATGAGCCAGTGATTCTGTTTTAATGCCCTGTTCAACCAAGGAGGAATTAGAGCACAGGGCTCATGCTTTCTTGTCTCCACAGGGCTTTGGGGATGGGGCTGGAATCCCACTAGTTCCCCTCCTCCAGCTTCTGCTTCCCCTGCAGAGGGCCTGCACGGGGGCTTTCCTGCAGGGGTACAGCACACCCCGTCTAGTCCTTCCACTTGAAGATTTTTTTCCAGTATGCACAGGAAATTCCCGTTTCTCCAGATCCCATCTTCAAAGAAAAATCAATGGAGGATTCAAAAGAACAGGAGAGACTTATGATACCCTGTGAGAACTGATGTCAAGTGAATGCAGAGCAAGAAATGATTAAGGTCAATATTTTTAGAAACCAGGACAGGAGTATGGAGAAAAAAAAAAAAGAAAAACAGTCTATAAGCTGGTTATCATTCTGTATAGCAAATGCCAAGCTGTAAATGTATGTTTGTGCTCTGCACCTAAGGGTTAGTAATTGTTGAAAATATAATACATATTACTTTTTTTTTTTGTTTTTTTTCAGATGTGGGCATTGAATACAGGGTCTTTATGCTGAATTACATCCCCTGCCCTGCTTTTATTCTTTATTTTGAGACAGGATCTCACAAAGTCATTAAGTTGAGGTGAAGGGGAAAACTAAAATTTGAAATAAAAAGCTCCCCCCCCCCCCACCGTGCCTGCCGAGGCCATGGACATGTACAGCAGGCTGGACAACAGAACGATTCTTCCTTTGTGTCAACTCCTATCTTTGTTGCCTTTGTAACCAATGACCTTGCAGTGAAACTCAAATATGATGGGACACTCGAGCCTGTTTACCTACAGCCTTGTAATGCAGCTGAGATGTCTGACCTCCTTCAGCAACCCATGATGTCATTGAACCCTCCAATAATACTTGCCCTCTCATTTTCTGCTTAAAAGCCCTGAAACCTTGTTGGGCAGGGCTCTGACTCTTTAGGAGAGAGCCTAGTCAGAAGCCCATGGGTGCAATGAAGGGACTCCACAGTGCCATTTCTTCCCATGCTTGGTCTGTTTTCTATAGCACTCAAACCTGTGCTTCCCCTGCCTCAGCCTCCCAGATGTGAACCACCAAGTTTGGTTTAAGCCAAATATTTTTTTTTTCACACTAAACAGTTTCCCTGCTCTCTCTGTCTCTCTCTCTCTCTCTCTCTGTCTGTCTCTGTCTCTCTCTCTGTGTCTCTGTTTCTGTCTCTGTCTCTCTCTGTCTCTCTGTCTCTCTGTCTCTCTCTCTCTGTTACAATTGGCCACGAGGAGCCTGGCTGTGTGATGGGTGGGCGGGAGCTTTGGTACAGTGTCTGGTGAGCCCTGGCAGCGTCACAGCAGGTCTCATACAGTGAATGTCTTCACCAAGTTTCTGCTACCTTCTAAATCTGTAAGATGATCTCTCTAGGGCAGGAATCCCCTGCAACAGGCACCACTGCAGATGGAGTGGAGGGACACAGGCATTCCTGGCTCCTCCTGCTTTGGGGGTGGGGCACCTAAGGGCACAGGCAGGTCGCACCGAGAGTGGTGGGAAGAGGCATCCTGGATGCTAGCACTGCGGCACCAGGAACCCCTTCTTCCCTAGGCTGCACAGCTGCTCCTTTACACACTGGACCCCAGTCTGAGAAGGCTCCTTCCTAATGGCTTGGTCCTAGGTGCTGGGAAGGTGCGAGCAGCTGGTGCAGGATTGAGGAGAAAGAGAGAGGCTGGCAGGGCACAGACAGTCTCACAGCTTGGCGCAGGGTGGTGTCACAGGCTGGTACAGTTTACAGAGTCTGATCAGAGAGCAGGTGGGCACAGAGTACAGGGAGGCATCACAGGCTTTAATGCAGAATGTACAGTGGTGTCACAGTGGCCAGAGTGTAGGTTGGTGCCACAGGATGATTCAGAGTATAGAGTGACATCACAGGCACGACAGTGTGTGTGTGTGGTGGGGGGAGGGTGGCACTAACTGGTACAGGGTAGAGGGTGTGGGTCATGGCACAGGCTGGCTTGGGCATACGGTGGTGTCACTGACTGGTCAGGGTGCTGTTGGTTGGGGCAGGGTTGTTTCAGGCTGGTGCAGGGCAGTTTCAGAGGCAGGGTGCAGAGCGGTGCTGCCGGCTGGCGACCTGCAGCCGGAGGTGCTCCCAAGCGTATGGTGCAGAGGGCAGGGCACTCATGCACTCTTCTGGGTCCATGCCCTGGGGCCAATCGCTGACTGCAGTCAGGCACTGTCAGGCCCAGAAGAGCCCGGCACCACTGCCATTGCTGTGAGGATGGGCAGCCTCCAGTCTCAGCTGCAGTCCTCAGCAGTTCCTTGTCGTGGTCAGGCCAACAGTGGTAGTTGACAGCAGGGAAAGAGAAGCACTAGCTGGGCACCACAGACTGGAGATGCAAGACCATTGGCCACACGTGGGCCTGGATGTGTGGCTAGGGTGGCGCCTTGGGTGAGAGAAAGGGAAGGTCGGCTCCTGTGGCTCAGTCTCACCAAGAGGCTCTGGAAGCAACATCAGGGTGGAAGGGTGTGCAGAAGCGTGGGCAGTGCTGGGAAGGAAGGAGGCGGCCGGCTGTGGTGGCCACTTCGCTGACCCCGCCCTGCAGCTGCACCCCGGGGGCTTTCTCACCATGCCTGCGATTTGCTGGCTTCTGCCATCCCCAGATGTTAGCTCTTTTGTATCTGTTAGCCCAGCCCCTGCCAAGCAGGCGCTGCTTCACACTGATCTGTAGAATAATCTGCTTTGTTTCTTTCAGCATGGAACAACAGAGTTTTCAGTCATGAGCACTTTGTCCAGTGGGCCTTTAATCATGGATGGGCTGTTTTCCTCACCACTGCCTAGTTCTTAAGGGTCTTGTGAAGAGCTTTGTAAGGGCAGCAAGGCTCCACTTGTGGGGCTCCCCTCCCTTCCTCTGGACTCTTTGGGAGCAGGGAGCATTCCTTATTCCCTGATAAACAGCATCCTTATAAAATGAATGTGTCTTATGTGTTCACCCCCCCACCAATGAGAATCCATAATCCTTAGTGGCCAAACCAAATGCAGAGGGGGAGAGAGAGGGAGGGAAGCAGAGAGGGAAAGACATAGGGAGACAGGGAGAGAGGGAGGGAGGGAGGGAGGGAGGGAGGAAGAGAGATAGAGACAGAGGCAAGAGAGAGATAATGCCTCCAGGGATGTGGCAACATGCAGGGCCCGTGCAGAGGCGGCCTCGTTTTTGATCACCCACCCCCTGCTGCTCAAGCAACGGATACTAGCTCGAACTTTCTCAAACACCCTGTTTATGCATAGAGGACCTTGGAAAATATCTTCCAGGTCCAGAGGGAGCAGCCAAGGTTGCCAGGAAAGGTGGCTGTGGCTAGGTGGGGCTTCCTTGGCTGTGGCAGTCTGACCAGTTGCCAGCCTCTCCTTACATGCAGTGCGGTCCAATGAACAGGCAACTGTTGTGAAATCCAAGCCTCCTGGCCTGGACCCGAGGGGTCTGGGAGGCCTGGGGGTGGTGAGGGTAAGACTATAGGTAGGCTTGGCCAGCTGAGCTCTTGGCCAACACCCTGTCTGTCTCTGCTCCTTCCTCAGATCCTTTGCCTGAACACAAGAACATCATGTCCCACTGGCCTTGACTGAAGGGTAGGGAGGGAGGGAGAGAAAGGGGGAGGGAGGGAGGGAGAGAAAGGGGGAGGGACGAAGGGAGGGAGAGACAGAGAGAGAGAGAGAGAGAGAGAGAGAGAGAGAGACAGAGAGAAACAGAGAGAGACAGAGACAGAGAGATTTGTATGAGCCTTTCATATCGGGATCTTGGTTACTGCAAACCTGAACTATGGACACTTATTTAGGCCAGCTGTTGGAGACCCAGATGTAGCACAGATCAACATCTGTCCAGGCCTCCACTTCAGGCAATCATGGAAAAACTCCACGTGGCAGCAATTTTCTTTGAAATAATAAGAACAGAGACAAATAACCTAGGTGAAAGAAAGGAAAGAAGGAAGGAAAGACGGAAGGAAGGAAGGAAGGAAGGAGGAAGGAAGAAAACTATAAATATCAAGGATTCTCTCTTAAGGTAGTCTGAAGCAATACCCTTCATTTCTCTCACCAGGCCCTGAACGGGCCTCTGAGCTGGGTGTCTCGGTCAGTTAAGCAACTACAGCTGGGTGCACAAAACAAGGGAGCCTAGAAGCTCCGTCATCACTTGGAAAGTCTAATGGAACCTGAGAGTAAGAGAATACGAGGACCCAGGAGCAGGGGCTCCCACAGGTCAGGCTCTGGGGACAGGACCACGGCTGTCTGCAGGGCACATGTTGTCTCTCCCGTCTGAGACCAGTAACAGACAAGCTTTCTTTATTCTTGGATGAACTCTCTGCCTCCTACCACAGGCGTCCAGGCAAAAAGGAGAACTGGTTGGATCTTCTTGTGTTGCTGGTGGAGACTTCATGTTTTCCAGAATCCTGGTTTAGATATATCAAGGTTATGCAAATGTAGTCATGCTTTATTTGAATTTCTGCTTTTTAATCTTTTATTTATCTGGTACAGAGTCTCACTATGTAGCTTGGACTGTAGTGATCCTCCTGTCTCAGCCTCCCCAGTGATGGGATTATAGGTGTGTTAGTTACTCTTCTCTCGTTGCTGAGACAGATACCCAACACCGAAAATGAAGGAAGGAAAGGTTTATTTAGCTCACGGTTACTGGAGGTTTCAGTCCGCATTCAGCTGGCTCCAAGGCAGAGTGACACAGCGCCAAGAGCAACCTTTCATGGTGGCAGCTAAGAGCAAGAGGGCAGGGAGAGGTAGCAGCTAACTTCTCTTCCTACCTTACATTGAAATGCAAATCACCTGCCCCAGGGGAGGGGCAGCAGCCATCTGCACAGTAATCAATTACAAATTCCAGAAGCTGCCCCATGACTGCAGGAAGCTTTGGGGGGTGGGGATGATACACCTATGCACGAACCCTAACAATAGGAGTGCTCCACGTGCTCCACCACGCCTGCTTTCAGTAGCCAGCACAGCATGGGGTACCAGGATCCTTGCACTTGCCAGTCAGGCACTTAGACCACTGAACTGTCTCCCCAGCGCTTTGTTTGAATTTTATAGGTTTCTTTCTAGTTTCTCCTTTCTTCCAACTTACAGTCCTAATTTTCACCCTTTGTTATCTCACATTTGGCAGGTTGGAGTTGAAGGATGTACGGAGTATTTGGTCCGTGGGAGTCAGGGATGGGATGGGATGGGCTGCATGTGGGGAAGAGAGTGCGTGAGTCACGCCTTGGTGGAGGAGGCCTTTGGACAAGGGGTTCGAGGAGGTCAGCACCAGGGAGAAACAAATGCTTTCTGTTCAGGAGGCCCCAGACAGTGTCCGGGAGGTGGCAGTGTGCAAGAAGGTACATGCAGCCAGAACGCAAGAGAGCCCTGGGGGAAGAAGAGAAGAGCGAGGAAGGGAGACGGCAGCCCCAGGGGAGGAGCGGGCAAGCAGCCGGAGGATGCATTGGCCGCAGCACCCTCTCTCTAAGGTATGCCCAGTGCAGGACTTGGTCGAACTTGGGCTTTACTTGTCACTGCCAAGGTAACGACACATTGTAAGCATTTGCCGAACATAAATGCAACATCAGTCGGCAAAAGGCAAGCGTACTGTGCATGGTTGAGGGGATGATTATAAATTTCTCTTTGTTTCTTTTAAAATTATTCTTTGGATTTATGTATCAGAATCAGTATATATATATATATATATATATATATATTTTTTTTTTTTTTTTTTTTGTGTGTGTGTGTGTGTGTGTGTGTGTGGTACTAGGGATTGAACTCAGGATCCTGTGCTTGCCAGGCAAGTGCTTATTCCACTGAGCTATCTCCCCAGCCCAGAATGAGTTTATATGCTTTATAAAATCAGGGCATGCTGTACATACAGTTGTAGCTTGATTTTTAAAGTTTAGTATTTTATGACTCACTCAGGAGTCCACCATTTGTGGATAATGGGATGCTCTCTGTAGAAAGAGAAGTTTCTAGTTCAGACTCTCGGTGCTCGTTCCATAGAACAGTGCCACAGGCTCAGGTGTCCTGTGGAGCAGGGTCCTCTCTGGCTTCTCAGCCCATTAGAGATAACTGTACCTCTGAGCAGGAGGAGGAAGGTGAAGACCGTCACTGTCCTGGGATGTCCTGGGGCAAACTGGAAGGGCGGGGGGGGGGGGCTGTGCTAGTTCTGCTCCTAAGGGTTGTTGCTTCCTGAGCATCTATTATGTGCTGGGCGTAGCGGCTACACCAATATTGTTTGTCAGCTGCAAACAATATGATAAGATAGGTGCTGTGAACTGCACTTTCCAGACAAGAAAGCTAAGACTGAAGAACTCATGTGCCAGAGCTGGCAGAATAGACTCAAGTACCTGCTTAGGCAAACTTAGGCAAGCTTGAGGACTGCAGTTTGATCCCCGGTACCACATGCTGTGCCAGCCCTGCCTCTCGAATGCTGAGCCAGCCAGGGTCCAGGTGTGGTGGTGCCTGCCTATAATCCGAGCACTGGGGAAGCTGAAAGCAGGAGGATCATCAAGAGGCCAAGCTGTGTAGTGAGACGCTGCCAGAACTAAATCCACTTAAAAAAAAAAAAAGAAAATTCACATACCAGCCCAAGATCATAGGGCTGGGAAGTGATCTAGTGAGTGAAGATTTCAACTTGTGTTTCCAGGAATGTGGCAGAAGAGAAAGAGACACAGTCTTCGAAATAAAAAGCATGCATTTAGTAAAATCTAACTTCCTTTGAAATGGTAAATTGGTATTTGCTGGATAAGAATATTGTTCTTTCTTTTTTCTGATGTGAGAAGTCTGCCCATCTGAGTTTCGTGGCTAACATTTTACATTCATTCATTCATTTACTGACTCGTTCATTTAGCCTCTACCTCCAAGACATAACACAGAGGGATTAGGCAGCCACGCGTACACCAGTGATGACATCTGTCATGGTCACTGGCACCACAGGTGGATCATGGCCCAGGAGACACGGCTGTGTCAAGGCTGAATGCTGGATGGGAGTCACAACGGCTTCAAAGTGAAGGTGATATTTCTTTCTGTGAGTCTCTATAACTGATCTGTAGAATGACAGAGCTGGATGAATGCGACTCTGGCTTTGACAGCTCCAGAATTCACCATTTTCTGCAGATCTATCCTGGTGGGGCAGCTCCTTCCCATGTGAAGACAGCGTCGCGCTGAGCCCAAGCTGCACAGCAGCCTGCAAAGGTCCTTCTGTGTAAGGGGTAAGCCACTTTCCTCAGTGTTTTGCTCTGGCTGTGTCCACCTCAGCTACAACTGCAAGCTCTAGCCCCTTTCTTCATGCTGTGCTTTCCCTCTTCCAGTGCTTTTCGCCAGCATCTTTCCATGATGAGCCATTATCAGCTCTTTCCTTTCTCAGTGCAGTTGCTCAGAAAGATGGACCTTGAGGTCAAGATTCACCCAGATTGGGGCCTGAATCCTTCAAGGGCTAGCATAGCTCTTTGCCTATAGATGCTCAACTGTGTAGACAAATGTTTAGCTGTTGTCTCCCCTGGAGCTTTACAAGTAATTTAAAAGGACCTGCATTAGGTTTCTATTTCTATTCATAAACGGTACATTAAAACAAGTTCATCAGCTCACACTGATTTTTGTATTAAATATACATCTTATAGTTCTGGAGGTTAGAAGGATGAATTGAGTCCCACTGAGAGGCCTGCTCACCTGACCTTATGGCTTTTGTTTATCCTTGATGTCACTAGTGGCTTGTCAAACCTTCCCCCTGTGTCACTATCCTGGCACAGATTGCTTAGCCTTCCTTGTCCATCTTCTAAGTATCCTTGTAATTACACTGAGCCATCTGGATAATCCAGGATCATCTCCCTGCCTTAAAGTCAGTTGATTGGCAACTTTAATTCCATTTTCCCCTGTAACATTTTCCAGGAATTAGAATGTGACCCTTTTTGGGGAGCCTATTATTCTGCCTACTGCAGTAGCGAGTGAGTTTTCTTCAATATTCTGCTTATTAAGCCGTATGCCCACATGTCCATGCAGTCTTTGTTGACCTCCTTCCATGTTTTACATGCTATGCTAAGTGCTTGGAAGTAAACAATGCATGGTGCATAGACTGGTAGGAGGTCAGAATAGCAATGGTGTGCAGCCTTACCAACACTGTAATGAGTATGTGCAGAGAGGTAAGAGACAAGGCATTGAACCCCAAGCTGCAGAAGGAGGTGGCTCCCAGTCTGAGCTTTATGGAGGCTGGGACCAAGGGTGGAGGCTGCACAGAGAGCGCAGCATTTGCCAAGACTTGGGCAGCATGGCGTGCTCTGGGTGTCCAGAGAGTCCAGAAGGCTGAGACATAGCCTCCCCTCCCCTCATTCTTCCTGAGCCCTCCTTAAGGGCGAGACCATGGTGGGTCTACATGCTAGCGAAGATAGCTGGGTTTCATGCCATAACTCATGAGAAGCAGAGTACGTGATGGTGGGCTGTTTGCCAGATCTATATAACTTCCCAAATGCTGTATTTTGGATTATGGATGTTTTTTCAAGGCTTGTGTGTTAAAGTCTTATCTGTAGGTTGAAGCTCCTGGGAGGTAGTAGAATATTTGAGAGGCAGGCTTAGTGGGAGGTCTTTAGGTTCCTGGGGGGGGGGTGTGCTCAAGAGTGTCATGGGAACCTCACCCCTCTTGCTTCTCTTTTATTTCCTGGTATAGAGTGAAGTGGGTGGCTCTTCTCTACCATGTGTTTCTACCACAACACACTTCCTCACTGCAGGCCAAAATGACAGGGCAGCCATCTAAAATGGTGAGCCAAACTAAGCTTCTTTCTAGGCTGATTATCTCAGGTATTTATCAAGGTGATAGAAAACTGCTACATCAAGTATTCTTTTTCACATGGCCACAGCTTCGGTCCTTCCAGAGGCCACCCGAGTCTGCTTTTTTCTGAAGGGAGTACAGTGTAGTTGGCCCCTGTCGTGTTGTGAGGCTCTTGGGGGCTACTCTGTGGTTCTCAAAGGTGACTTCGCAGCATCTCTTTCCTCTACGCCCGAGATCTGTCCCTGATTACCTCGCTGCTTCAGCTTTCTTTTCCCCAGAGCCACCTTCATTAAGGTCCTAATTAGGCCAGCATCAGTGAACTGTAAGTGCATCTGGATAGGGTGATTGCTTCTCTCAGCAGATTTTCTTGCTCCTTGAAAGCAGCAGCAGGCGTGAGAATGGAGCAGGCAGGCTGTGATGGCAGCAGCTGTCGTTTGAGTCAGCACGTGTGGCTGTGCACCCTGGCTTGACCGCTTACAAAACACCTGACAGTGGGTGTGCCCCATACATGCTCTGAGTCTCAGTTTCATAATTACAGTGTGGGAGTAGTGGCTGTGAAGATAGGTGAAGTGCTGAAAGCAAAATTCTTGTAGTTTCATCCAGCGTAAGTTTATGTTGTTCACCCAAGGGTCCAGCGTCACTGCTCCTGGTCAGGTGGTGCTGCTGTTTGGCGGCAGACTCAGGACCCTTCAGTCCTTGGCTCCCTTAGCTCCTCCAGCTGCTCAGTCCTCAAACACCTTCCTTTTTGGCTAGAAGGAGAGAGTGCTAAAGTTGGCATAGATTTATGGGCCAGGCCAAGCTTTGACCCACATTGTGTGGGGCAGAACTCAGGCACATTCTAATTAAGTGACCAGGATGCTGGGAAATGTGGTTTAACCTTGTGTCCAGGAGGGAGAGGAAATGATTTATGAAAAAACTAATCTGTCTATCCAACTATGAGACTATAGAAATGAAACTATTTCTAGAATTAAATTAGCTAAGTGAGTACAAGTGCTTACAGCGGGGTCTAGTACCTGGTAAAGGGTGTGTGTGTGTGTGTGTGTGTGTGTGTGTGTGTGTGTCCACACACTTGCACAGGAACTTTAGAGCGTGTCTCAAAGAAGAAACGCTTCAGGAGGGAGGTGGAAATTGCGGGCTGGAGGAGTAGTTCTTCTTAAAATGTTTTCTTTCAAAGTATAGTGCACCAGAAAAAAGACTAGGTAAGAAATAGCCCATTAGCATCAGTAAAAAATACTCCACAGGAAAATGCAGTCCATTAGCCCTGCACACCCTTAGGAAAGAGCTTTATGCCTGACAGAAGAATGACTGTGTCTGAACTCTAGCTGTGTGAGCACAGCCAGCAGTGGTTCTCATCTTCTTCTGTGGCTTCTTTGCCTGCTCCTCTTACCCAAGCCCCAACACGCACACACACACACACACACACACACACACACACACACACACACACACAGAGTTCTTCTCATTCAATGTTATAATGAGAGCTGAGTTGGCAGCTGTGTTGGGGAGGGGTGGGTTAGACCAGAAAAATATTAACAGGAATAAATAGGACGACATAGGTCATTTAAAGGAGAATTAGGTGGAATCTGAGAGGAAGGAACAGAGTAATTAAAGCTTCACAACTCAATATGCATATCGATTGGACAGAGTAGAAAGCATGCTAATGTCCATACTTCATAATCATGACTACCCCCCCACACACACTCACACCCTGGGACCCTTGTGGCTCCAGCCCACTAATGATTTCTATCTGCCCAACCCCCAGAATGGAGAGAATTCCCCTCTTCTTGCACATTTTGGGTCATGATAATTTGAACAAGTATCTATTATTTGTAAGAACATGAGAAGAGACCCCTTTTTCCTCCTCTCACCAGTTCAGGCTCTACCTTGGTAAACACAACAGGAAGACACTATTAGCTGATGTGTGCTGCTTTTAGAGCTATCCTGTGGGATAGATCCATCTCCATTACAGGTTGAGTTGTTGAGAGCTGCGATAGGTTTCGTGACCAACTTTATGATTAGAAGGAAGACAGGGGGCTCTAATGGTGACCTAGGAAGATGTCCAAGTGGGGATCATTAGGAAAGAGCTGCAGCTGCATGTGCAGAGTGACGACAAGGACACATTGGAACAAAGGTGTTATGGTTTATGTCTAGTTGTCCCCCCAAAGCCTCATGGAGTCATTGGGCGGGGACTTCTAGAGTTTGAGACTTGATCCATGATCCCTGGGATTACGGGTTTTAGTACTGATGGGATTATGGGTGGAAGTACTTCTGGGATTATGGGTGTAGCCTAGGGCTGGAGCTAGGGCGGAGAGCCTGAATGTAATATAAAGAGAGACAGAGAGACAGACTAGAGCTCTAGCTGTTGCTGTTGCTCTGCTGCCGTGTTGGTTGGCTACCTCTGCCGCCATTTTGTTGCTGTTCCACCGCCATGAACTGGATGCTCTCCGCCCTGCTCCACTCAGCCTTGGGCCAGCCGAATATGGACTGAAACCTCCGCGAACTGTGAGCTAAATAAACCTTTC
>PVJA010025492.1:0-30635 GCA_004027025.1 Myocastor coypus
GAGGAGGAGGAGGAGGAAGAAGAAGAAGAAGAAGAAGAAGAAGAAGAAGAAGAAGAAGAAGAAGAAGAGAGTTTACACTTTTCTGTTAGCAAATAAGCCTAAAACATAAGAATATCCATGCTGTAAACTGAGAGTAGTAACCCACCTCCCCCCATGGAAGGCTGAGATTTTGCTTTTTATAAAGTCTAAATGGGCCAACAACACCCTACCCAAAGGTTTAATTTGTCCAATGGTTTGTTTCATTCTAAATGAAAACAGCATATCAAAATCAGCAAGCTTGGTGCACATCTGTAATCCTAGCACTTGGGAGGCTAAGGCAGCAGGATCACTGTGAGTTCGAGACCAGCCTGGGCTACAAAAATGAGCTCAAGGCCAGGATGAACTGCATAATGAAACCCTGTCTCAAAAAGACCAAAAAAAAAAAAAAAAATCACCAAGCTTCAGAGGGCGAAGGGTGATCCAATCATTCAGTTGCACATTAATGATTATCTTATTTACGTAGCACTATAAAGCAAAAGGGTTCTATTTATTAATTTCTTCTCTTTTACCTCCTTTACAGTTTGTGAACATTTATACAAATTCTTTTAAGCTGTAAAATTATAAGAGATGCCACACTAAAAATAAAAGAGAAATCTTGGGAAGAAAATACATCTTTGCTCATATATAAATATTCCTATTTTATTCTTTACGATAGACAGAAAGTTTGATTCAAAGCTTCCTAGCAACCAAAGCAACAAAGGAAACATAGAAAGAACAAAATATATAATACTCAAGAGATTAAAAAAATAAGGACTAACCATGTCATGGAAATTGTCACAATGTAACCAGGAAAAAATACCTTGTGAAGGAGATCACGTGTGCATTCCAGATGAGGGAGCTGTCAGCAACATCATACAATATCTACACTACTTTCCTGGCCAAGTTCTTTGCAGCTGCCTTCTAAGTGAGGCCTACAATCCTTTCAGTATAAAGAACTTCTCCAATAGCTTAAAACATAGTCTCAGGGCAAAACTGGACTTAATCCCTAGATAAGCCTTAATTCTACCAAAGGATTATATGAACTACATGTCCTATAGAAAATATATGTTAGATGCCATTGTTTATACCAAATCCTCATGGGAATTAGCAGACTTGAGGTTATAGTCATTATCTAGATCTTTAAAAGCAGATGACCTGCATTATAAGTTTGTCCCAACAACCATGTAGAGATTAGAACTGGGGTCCTTTCATGAAAGGAAAGGTACCTGTGTAGGACAGCTCCGTAGCTCCGTCCCCTCTGGCCATCCGTGAGGCTGGAGTTGTGGCAAGGAAGAAAGCAGCTCAGACAAACAGATCTCTTGGGCTGATGAAACGCCCTACCCATGTGAATCTTCAGTGTTGGAAAGCCAGCGTCCTTTACTACATCATCAATTGTCACCTTCCTAAGCAGATATGTCCATTATAATTTAAGATGTCCTGAAAAGCTTACAGTGCTTGTTATGCATGTTGGTGACTATGCTGCCTCCTCTCTGGCCTCTTCCCTGCCAGAAGTTTCTGCAGGTGGCAGGGCTGCTCAGCCACCACTCCTCCTGTGCTGTGATCTGCACCCATGTTCTCCTCTTTGCATCTTTCTTTCTCCTTTCAGTACCTCCTCAAACATGGCCACAATGAAGTCCCCAGGGGCAGGTGACAGCACATGCTCAATAAGCACTTCCAAGATCAATGGGTGCTTGAAGGCCTTTCGCAGCCACTTTCTTTTAGTAACTTACTGCTTTCCGTGGTATGTTGCATTTTTTTTTCTCATCTTTCTTTTTCTTTCTACCATCTCTAGGTTAGGTCATGATCTCAGTTCATGCATCACTTACTTTCCCAGCTTAGGTTCTTTTTACATAAGCTTCTTGGTTCCAGATCCCTCCCAGGACTCCTGGATGGCAGGGCCGGAAGTTCAGATCACTGGGAACTTCTTCCCGTGCCCAGGCAATGGTCTGCCCTTCTCCTGCAGTGGCTTCTCAACCATCAGCATGGCAGGCCTCAAGGGAGGGTGCAGATGAGCTCTTCCTTCTCTTCCTGAAGCAGAGTGACGCAGGACTGGACTCTCAGTTTCTGCCCCTTCGCCTCCTTCATTGCTAGTTGTGCTAAGTTCATAATGTGCTTTTCTTTGTGTGCTTTTATTTAACCTCCACTACATTTTAGCACAGCAGCCATTATCTTCATATCCATTTAAGGGAAAAGAAAACTGCCACAGAGAGGTTAAATAACTTGGCCAATGGCTGGTCAGATAGCTCAGCAGATTCAGATTGAGACTGGGAATGTTGGCATGCACCTGCAAGCCCAAGACTCGGGAGGCTGAGAAACAGGAGATTGCTATGAGTCAGATCTGTGTCGTGAGGCCCTGTAGACCCTGTACTAAATACATTAAAAATACTAATAATAAACAAACAAACAAACTTGCCAAATTCTCAAATCAGGGGCTGGAAAGATCAAGGTTTCAAACCTAATTGTCTAAAGACTCTCAGTTGTAGTCACTTTTTTTTTTTCCTAACTAGCTTAAATTAAATATTAACCTCAAGAGGGCTGGGGAGATAGCTCAGAGGTACAAGTGCCAGCCTGGCAAGTGCAAGGTCTTGAGTTTGATCCCCGGTTCTGCAATAGATAGATATCTAGATAGATAGATAGATAGGTAGATAGATAGATAGATAGATAGATAGATAGATAGATAGATAGATAGATATTAACCTCAAGTTGTGAGTTTAGCTTATATTGTATACAACAGACAATGAAAGCATTATCTTGAAGACCATGGCTCATAACCTTTTAAAGATTGAGAAAACTAAATACACATCACAGAACATTCTTTACCTCTATTTTTTGACAAGTATACAATCAGGTTCTTTTCCCAGAGACTCCCTGCAGGTGAGTTTTACTGTTTACAAAGTGTGGGACGCATTCATGTAGTGATAAGCCTCCAAAGTAGGAGATGGAGAGCTTGAGCTTTCTGTACTCTTTCCTTGATTCCCAGGGAAAGCTTTGGTAAGTCATTCAGTTCTCCGGGGCTTTATTTTTTCCACCTGTGAAACTCAGCCACTGGCCTAAAAGACCTAGCAGCTTTCTTTTTGTTCTAGTTTTGTGTTTGTGAGTGTCCTGCATTCAGCTAGACGAGGCAGCCTCAGAGTTGGGGGACTCAGGATTTTATCCTACCATCCTCGAGAGCACTGGCAAAACTGAGACCTTCGGCATCATGCATATCAGATCTCCTCTGCTCATCTGTAGATACTGATGCATGTTTGGGGTGTAGTGACAGTGGGGTGGACATGTTGATAGCAATCCCATCAAAGAAAGAAAAGAATTCTTCCTGAACCCAGGTTCACAAAAACCCTTTCTCAGCCCCCTCAGCTGGTCACCAAGTCTACAAATCCAGAGCGGATGGTCCTCCAGTCACTCTAGTCCCCACTACCATGCCTCCCAGTGTAGCAGACACAGACCAGACCCTTTCTTTCTTTTCATGTGGGTCTTCTCACAGCACTCGCATGCACACACATATGTACATGGAGGCCAACAATTTCCAACCCAGCCCAGACTGGGCCCCCTGTGCTGCACTGTGGTGTAAATGAGCACACAGTCAAGATGGACAGGTAATTCCTTTGGAGCTGAGCAGCATGAAACTGACAGGCAGCAAAGAACTGCTTCTCCTCAGCAAATAATCTTGATATTGACAAAAGTCCCAGGGTCGATAGGCATTGTGTACATTCTACCTCTCCTCCTCTGTCCCTGGCTGCCTGGTACATACAAAAAGATATCCTAAGCTAGCAGAGACTGAGAACTGCACAGGACACCTTAACAGTTTCCTGCCCTCAGAGTTTTCAACAGGAAACTCACCTTCTACTAAATTGCCTTGAAAACTACACATTTCATTCTAACTAGCTTTCTGCATAAGGTTCAAAAGACATGATGTTCAATGGCACAGTCCCTTGTTAGATACATCTCATTTCTCTGTGAAATCACAGGATATGTTTATTTTACCAGGGGGCACTTTCAGTATACATGAAAGCCCCTGCTCCAAGTCAGTGTCTCAGATCTAGCCCAAAAATAATAATTAAGAATAATTATATTCTTAAAAGTATGGACTCTGGAGCACACTCTACTCAGATTCAAATCATAGAGTGCTGTGATGTTGAACACTATGGTCTTGGCAATTTACTTAATCTATATCTCGTATATTTAGCCATAAAATAGTGACAAACATCTCAGCTTCAAAAGTTGTTATAAATATTTAATGGCATTCTGATCCATGTACGTTGCTCAAATGAGGTTTAAACAATTAGTGCAAAGGGTTGGTTTGATGTTATTTACTTTTTTAATAATTTTAAAACTTCTATAATTTTGTAATATTGTCCTGTTTAATTGACACATAATAACAATAATATCCATTTAGGAAATACACCAAATAATTCACGACATCTATGCAATATGTGATGATACTTTTAATTTAAGCAACACTTCTCAATGGTGGTAACGTATACGTAAGGCAAAATTTATTACTTTCCCATTTTCCTGCATAGAATTCCATGGTTAAGTATGTTCACATTATTGCATAACCATCATCACCATTCATCTCCAAAACATTTTCATCTTCCTGAAAAGAAACTCTGCATCCATTAAATGCTCGCTTTCTCTTGTTCTTGGCAACCATCACATTACCTCTAGTCTATGAATTTGAGTACTGAAAATATTTCACAGAAGAGGACTCCTTCTCCTGTCATGAGTGGCTTATTTTACCTAATGCAATGTCCTCAAGTTTCATCGTGTTTTTTTTATTCACTCTTCCAGCAATGGGTAGCTTCCGGGAACACAAGTGAATATGAACCTGCTGTGTATTCACCATGGCTTCTTTTGGGTAAATAACCAGTAGTGGAATCACTGAATCACATAGTGATTCTGCGCTTAACTTTTAGAAGAATTGTCATACTGTTTTCTCAAGTGAACTCACAAGTTTACATTCACAATAGTCATACACAAAGATTTAAATTTTCCCTCCTCCCCTATACTTGCTATTTTTCTGAGTTTTTTTTATAATAACCATCTAAATTGGTACGAGGTATTATTGCATGGAGGTTTTGATTTATTGTCTCTAATGATTAGTGATGTCAGGCATCTATTTATATGTTTTCTAGCCATCTGTATATCTTCTTTAGAGAAATATCCACCTCAGTTATTTGCTCAATTTTTAATTAGATTATGTGTTTTAAGTTGTTGGGATATAGAACTGTTCTGGAGTAGCGATAGTCTAGATACAAGTTTCTTATTCAGTATGCAATTTATTAATATTTTCTCCCATTCAGTGAGTTGCTTTTTCATTTTGTTGATGATGTCCTCTGATGTGCAGACATTTTTAGCTTCAGTATAGTCTAACTTATCTAGTTTGTCTTTTGTTACCTGTGCTTTTGTTGTCATACAACAAACACTTTAAAGAGTGTGAGTTTTACAAATGATAGCTAATTTAATTCTCAACCCCAAGAAAGACATAAAAGGAGTTCTTGATTCTGAGAGCCAGTCTGATACCAACCGTGAAGTTTCCCTTCGTGTTCAGAGCCTGCCTGCCACTCATAGCTAGGTCATGGTGTTCTCCTACTAAACGGAAATGATCCTACAGAAAACCCACACTCCACAAAGCACCCTATGATTGCAATGAAGATAGACAAAAGGAAAACAAGACCACTTTGTGATCTTACCTATATACAAGCAAAAGCATGGTCTCTGTCTCCATTAGTTCATTTTTGGTTGCTATATGAAATACTTGAGATCAGCTGCTTAACTTAAAAAGGCACAGCTCACAGTTTTGGAGGCCAGGAATCTGGCAAGCAGAGCCCCAGCTATAGCAGTCCCCTCATGGTGGACGATATCCCAGTCGCAGAAGCATGCAGGAAGGAGAGAGGTCACATCACAAGATATGTGCCAGAGCAAGGAAGAGGAGCCACTCCTGGGACATGCCACTAGTTCCCACCCCTGAAAGTACCACCACCTCTCAACAGCGCTGCAGTACAGACCAACTTCCCCAAATGTGAACCCTAGGGACATACTCAAACCTTTTTTACCTGTTACAATTTTAGTCTCTGCTAGTCAGATCTTCCTGTGGATAAAATGTACTGAGAAACCAGTTCATAGAATTACCCCTGTATTATCAAAGCATAATATTAAATGTGTTATTAAAATGTAATTTCCAAATGTAAGAATCAATGTGTTTCTTCAAACCATCCCTAAAAATCATCTAACAACAACTCTTTAAAGAATTTTTAGTAAAAGCCCCATGATTTCGTTATCTATCTTCTCCCTCCCTGGAATTAGTTAATAAACTTGGTTTGGCTGCAGTGTGCTCCTTCCTGGTGGTGTTTTGGCTGGAGGACACTGGCAACGCTATGCTGTGAGATGGTATTATTATCCCAGTCTTACAGATGGGAAAACTGTGGCTCTGAGACATTCAGTAACTTGACTCAAGATGCCTCATTATTAAGTAGTACAACAAGAACTTGGCCTCAGGAAAGCCGTTTCCCGAATAATCAGCATGTAGAAATTTAAGTAAATTTTTAAAAGATAATTCCGGAGGAAAAAAAAATGTATTCATGAAATAAAAAGTAATCATCATTTACTCCATGGCAGAGGTCCAAAGAGCATTTGCAAGGCATAATAATGGAAATCTGGAACAATGTTCTAAGCAGACTATCAGGAAAATAAGGGGAAGGAAAGGGTGTGTGTGTGTGTGTGTGTGTGTGTGTGTGTGTAAGGGGCAGGTAGAGAAATAAAGCCCACATCTGCACCTTTTGGAATGGGAAGCCACCAAATAATGCCTAAAACTGAAAACACAAGAAATAGCAGCAAAGCATGTTATTTATAGAACTGGAGATAAATACCAAAATAATCAGCTAAGAAAAGGTAAATGTGGTTGCTGCTGGGAAGGAAGAAATTGATGGTGATGGAAAACGATTGCTATTTTTGAATTCCGAGGAACCCTTTGATTCTTTAAATTGTGAATGTGTTTGCTTTTGTTGAAAAAGAAATCATTTCTAAAAGAAAATCCAAGAGACTGGACATGACAAGCAAAATATACCATATTACATTGCTGTTCAATATTCTCAAATATATTTTCATGTGACAAATAGGTACAGATTAGGACGAGTGTGTTTGAGAAGGCATCTGGTTCTATGAACCTGAGTAGGTAGGTACTGGAGTGTTCCTTTTCTGGAATAAGCAGAATGCTTTGTACCTGGCCCTGTTGATTAGGGAGCCCTGCAGAGTTGCTCAAGCTTTAGCTCCTTATCTCAACACAGGCCAAATCCCAGGCTTGGGGTGGTATGAAACCAAAGACTCCATGGCTACTGTTGGCCCTCATTACTGATCCAGTATCTGTGGAAGCATAGGCCCCATCTTTACTTAAAGCCTTCCCATCCTGCTTGGCCCGGCTAGTGCTTCGCCCTTTCAGAATTGCAGAACAGCCTTATAGTCTGCCTTATTCAATTTAGCACCTCATTACATTCTGATTTGTAATATTCTCTTGGTGTTTCATGCAGATAAGTCACTTGTGTCAACATTAAACTGTCACTATTTAAAGACAAGGGTCATTTCTTTGGTCTTTTTGTATCACTTAGAGCCTGGTGCAGGTTGAGATAAGCTTGATGCCCTTGATCTGGCTTTTAAAGGACAGCAATAAACCAGGGAAGCAAGAGCTCAGTACATCTCCACTTAGGCCTTCTGTTGTGGGCCTGCTGACTGCAGGTCATTGTCATGTTGTTAAAACTGAGATCATCCGTGACTATGAGTGTAAGCTCAGTTGCTTTTTAAAAAGAACAGAAATAGGTAATGTAGGTAGGGCACGAGGAGAAGAGACATATGCTTGTAGGGTCTCCCTTCTTCCTTAGAAGGCGCAGAAGAGATGTCCGTTCAAAGAATAGTTGTCCATCCCTTTAAGAGAAGCCTTTCCGAGTTGGTGGTACTGTTGAGGTAAATATTTCCATTGACAAAGTGTGGGGAGTAAAAGTATAATCTAGAGAACTGGTGTAGGGAATGCCTGAACTTAGCCATCCTTTGTTTCTTAGAGCTGGAAGGTGCCACAAACAATGGCTTTGAACAATGAAGATAGTTATATACCTTCACGTATCTATAGCCTCGCAGCTCAAGACTGAAGGAGTAGCCAGGAGTAGCCATGCTCCTTCCAGAATCTCTAGAAAAGAACCTTTGCCTGCCTCTGCCAGCTCTCACGGTTGCTGCCAAGTCTTGCATTCCTTTTCCATGGCGTCCTGATTTCCATCCCTGCTTCCATCTTCACCCTGCCAACTTCTCCCATGCACTTCAGTGTTTCTCCACATCTCTTTGTACTCATAAGAGTACCAGTCACGAAACATATGAATCACTCAAATCCAGAACCAATTCATTTGAAATAAATCTGCAAACAGGGTCACACAATCAAGATCAGGTCGTATTTGTGCATAACAGGACTTTGGGCTTAAACATCTTTTTCGAGGGGACACAGTTTGACCCATATCAGTATTCATTTGACTACTAAGCTGGGTAGAACTATTAAATCGAGATTCCCATGTCTTTTCTGTTGTTACACCTCCGCCGTGTCGTTCTGTTTTGCTCTGTGCATTTAGCTAGCATTGAGCGTGGCACATAGTACATACTTGATCAATATTAAGTGATGGACCAACGAATAGTGCAAGTTCTGTGATGAAGGAAAGGTGCGCAGAGGGATTTTCAATTACTATACACTCGTCCAGAAAAATTGTGGCCACTGTTCCCAGCTCAGACTACTTCTCTCATTTTGTTATAGGAGAGAAAAAGATAAAGAAGTTATTTCTGGATGATGCCATTGTGCATAGAGAATAGCAAAGCGAGCCAGAAGCAAGCAAAGGAAACCCATAGAGTTAATATTTAAACCCCAGAATTTGAATACAATAATATGCTATAGAAGCACTGTTTTGTGTGCTACTTTAACACTTCAGCACCAGCTTTTCCTTTGATTCCCCCAGGGCCAATACCAGCCTCCTCTGTGTCATTTTCCACTATATTTTTTGTCTTATGATGCCTGTTCCTTATTATCCTTATTTCTTTCTGGAGCTTTAAGCCAAAGATAAGCGGCCAAACACATTCTTGATATTGTAGCACTTAGGCAGTTATCACTTAAATTAATGTTTTCTACTAGAGTTGTATTTTAGTGGAAAACAATAATTGTTTCCAAGACAGCATCTTGGAGTTAAACCAATCCTAACAGCGAGCACTCAACCCTGGGAAGCTAACGATAAAAGGCAGTGATCAATCGTGTTCCCCTGCCCCTTCCACTTTGAAGGCAGACTTTCCATTCTTGCACATTAAAAAAAAAGTCTAAACTGATGATAAAATAACACCTATTTAACCTTCAGCAAAATGCCCACACCCCTCTAGGAAAAGCCTTCTCCTCACTTACCTCTGCCTTGTGGTCCCACCTCACCCCCTCACTCCAAGGCCACAGAGATGCATTTTTTGAAAGTTTCAGCCTTCAGATGCCCTGCATCTGGATTGTATTGGTGTCCAGCCGTGGGGGGCAGGATGACAGGGCGCCTTTTCCTCTGTGCCAGCTCCCCAAATAGGTCCACAATGCATTTGGTGGCATTCACACTTGACTGGAATCGCATTTCAATCTGTTCCAACTGATTGGATACTGTGTTTTCTTCCCGTCTGTGGTAATGGAGCACTCATTCCCAGTTCCCAAGGTTATTTTCATCTCAGTGACCTTTTCCATCCCCTGTGGGTCGCTTCCTGCTACCCCCGCCCTTATTCAGCCTGCTTAAGATGGCACTTTACATGTTACTCTCTGCATAACTGTTGTTTTTGACATAATTCATTTTTTAAGTGGCTTCATTGCTGAGAATAAGCAATCAGCATTACTAGCTTATGACTTGCCCTATTTTTCTACAGGTTCTTCTCATGGTCTTCCTGCTCTGGCCAAGCAATTTACTTTAAAAATGGAAAGAGATAGGATGGCACACCACCTAGTTAAGATATTAGGAAGCTAGAGTTTCTTTTTATTTCTTTTCTAACCTGTGCCCCTTCTCATGAGGCCTGAAAACTGCTTAGAATATAAGAGACACGCTCTGTTGTGAAAATAGTTCACAAAAAGAGAAAAAAAGACATATTACATTGGCCAGCCGTGGCCTTTTCTGCCTCTGTTTATTGATCTCAATTGCTGAAAGGGTGTGGAAGATAAAAAGAATCTATGAGAGAAAGAAACTCATGGAGAAGAGAGGAAGAGCCCTAGAGACTGCAGGGGCCGAGTCCTGGTTCAAGTCCTAATTCTTCTTAGAATTTGCTATGTGGCCTGGTAAGTGCCTGCTCCTCTCGGCCCTGCTGACTTTCTTCAGTAGTGTTGGGAGGATTGGAGGCCAGATGTGTGGGAAGATTTCCGCCAACTTGGAAATGTCATGATTCTTAGCAAAGAATGAGAATGAAGCTCAAGACATTTACTCCTCTTTCAATCATATGCTAAGTTGCTGAAATTGTTCCGCTCCTTTCTTTTATTTGTATTGTTGATTTTTTTTTCCTTTGAAGAGACAGGTTTGCTACATTACCCAGACCGCCTGGGTTCCAGCAATCACCCTGCCTCAGTTTCTGAGCATCCGGCCCTGTAGACCACTACCATGCCTAGCTTCACCTTTTCTCAAAACCTCAGAAGCACATTTTTCCCTCCTAAAGACAAGAAACTAAAGTCAAGACTGATGGTGGTGGTGCTTCTGCTGCTGCTGATGATATTACATAATCACTATGATCACTTATGTTTGAGTAACATTTTGTATTTCAAGAAACACGCTCATACTCTTCATCTCCAGATGCCAACATCTGGCCCTTAGTCAAATGATTTTACCACCCCATTTCACTTATCCTTCCAGACATTTTTTAAAGACTGTTTTTTTACTCAGGTGGCAACATTGAAAAAACCAGAGATTTTGCATGCACGTCCCTTTCTCTACCTTGAAATAACCACACACCTAACACCCCCTTTACATTACACCGTGGCCACACATTACAGAGGACAAGCAGAGCCTGCCCATTCCCCATAGGGTCATCTTTTCATTTGTATGATTCGCTTTACTGCCCTGGAATTCAAACTTGTGACCCTAGTTATCTAGTTTATCAGCCTTGAGGAAGAGGAGGGTGACGCCTCCACTTCTGTCATGAATAATCAGCTCCATATTTATACTATTTTCACCTTTAGAAATCATTACCGTGTCATGTGTATTATCTATGTACAAACCTTTAAGTTATGCTACAACTATTTTTGTAAGAAGGGCATTTTAGGCCCAAACAACTCATTCCAGGACTGAAGAGCTCAGGAGATTCCCCAGCAGACCCTATTTAGTCTTATAGTTCCAAACCTTCCACTATTGTGGCATCTTTTTAATGATTTCTCCCCATATAGACCATGCTTTGTGGAGCTTTACCTACTCACGTGTATTAAATTATGGTTTCTTCACTCATTTTGTGTTAGATGAAAATAGGCCGACTGATAATAGATATTCATCACTGAAGCTATGATTTGCTCCAATACATGGAATTCTTACACTCTGGACTCCACTGCTAAATATTCTCACCCAAAATAATTTCTCTTGTTTTATCCTTAGCTACCGGTAACTTTTCCCAGTATTCTTCACCTCATTTCTAACTGCTCCTCTCAGGTATGAACTCATTTACCCAGTGAGTTTATTTCTGCTCATGGACAAACTTTTAGTGTTCATGCACAGTCTACACTTTCAGAGTTAGACTTATGGACAGGCTTACACACAGAGGAGGAAGGAAAGCCTATGTAGGTCCTGAGAGGCTGGACAAGTTTTAGGGCATCTGGACCACATACCCAGACAGTATAACAGGTTTTTAGTCTGGTCTGTGAAGGTCAGTGCTAAAGTACAATGAAGCAAAATTAGAACTCGTGTTTATGTCCTCGTTTTTTGGAGATAGGAATATACAGAATGGAAGACTGCCTCATCTCTGGCTCTGAAGCTGGAACTGAGAAGCCATGACTAGGTGTATGTCTTGGTTGCATACTGACACTATGTCTGGTATGTCACAGGTCCTGGGTGTCACTTTGGATTTAAACATCCGTCATCACCCTGAGCCAGGTCCTTGGCTTGCTTCTGGCATTCAGTCTGACACTGATGAGTTCTAAAAATGTGCTGGCCATGGCTTGTCTAGTCTCTCACAGAGATGCCAGATCAGTGTGAGATTCCTGTTTAAAAAATAATCTCCATGTTGCTAGGGCTTGATTGGACCCCACCCTTCTTTAGAAGAGTCCCACTCTTACAAAATAAAATTTCCTATACTGAGTAATTCTATTTATATTTCCTAATACTTTGTTGTTCAGTGTTGCAAGTCCTTTGTGGAAGAAACTTGTGATAGAAATAAATAAATATGATATATTTTCATTGTATGGTGTCATCAAAGGTAGGTACACTATGGACTTAATTATACTCTTTCCCAGAAGGCATAAAGAAATGCTACATATATTATTAAACACCTACATTATTCTTGAAGTTCCTGATTATGGAAAGGTTAAATGTGGAAAAATATATCTCCCTGAAGGGAAGAAATATAGCACATACATTCTCACGAGCTAAATATACTTTTTATAAATATTTGGAAGACGTATGCCCTGCTCTTCTTCATGCCTAGACTTGCATGTTTTGGACAACCCAAATCAAATTAGGGCCGTCTTCTAGGAAACATTCCTATGTCACAACATAACCAACTTTTTTTCATAGGGCTCCTGCTCCAAGGATTAGTTTTCCTTTCTGGGGTAAACACCCAAGAATGTGCCCTATTGCCAAGGCATACAACCAAAATAGAAATAGGGTGGAGAGCTTAACCTCATGGTGAAGCATGTGCGATTCTGAGTCCACTTGCAACTACACTGAAACCTTCATTGTTGAATTCATGTTCAAACACTGGAATGTTCTCTAGCTGAATATATTTTTCCCAGAAGAAGTAAAGGAAAACCAGTCCACTGATTCTGTGGTCCTGTCTCAGTGGCTCTTCTCTTGTTGTTCAGATAAATACCCAACACTCAAAATGAAGTAAAGGAAAAGTTTATTCAGCTCACAGTGTCTGGAGGTTTCAGTCCATCCTCGAGTGGTTCCAAGGCTGAGCAGCACAAGGCAGAGCGCAGCAGTTCATGGCAGCCAGAACAGCAACAACGGCAACAGGGCAACAACAGCAACTAAGAGAGTCTGTCTCTCTGTCTCACCTACGTTACATTCAGGCTATTAGCCCCAGGTTGGATGTAGCACCCATGCCCATAATCCCAGCAGTACTAAAACCTATAATCCCAGTGGATCATGAGTTAATCTCAAACTCTAGAAATCCCAACCCCAGGACTGCATAAGACTTTGAGGGGGGACAAGTAGACACAAACCATAACACGTTTCCAAATTAAACTTACAAATTCACTTTTTCCAAGATTCAACAAATTTCATGATTTCTTTCTTTAATTCTGTCATAGTTGTTACAGCTTTCCTCTTTGCTGTAGTATCACAAACTTCCCCTTCCCCCTTTGGAACCACAGTGAACATATTTTATGCTATAAGAGTGCAAAAATAAAAGCACGGTGATACATATTTTAACTCCCTAACGTGCAGACAGCAGAGTTCACTGTCTTGGTGAAAGCAGAACTCATACATTATTATCACCCTTTGTTTCCATGGTGAGACACTATGCATGACTCACTCTGGACCTGAACAGATTCTTGCAGGCCGCGTTTCTCATTGGACAATCCAGCAAAGTCACCAACACTGAGTAGATGTTTAAAATTTTGCTGTTTGAATAGCAGCAAGTTTGATCATGGAGCTGTTCAAACACCAAAGTATGACCATATTGGAGGGTGGGGTGTTGCCATTTCCAGCATCTGTTAAGTTTCAGAGGGTAAACCTAGCAAAAGAACGTTAGAAGCATGTGCTCTACACTAGGGAAGATGAGTACTCCTTCACCTCTAGGACCTGTCTGCAAGTACTAGCTCATAGGAGTCCAAAGTCTATGCACTATTCCCTTTTCTATTTGGACCATTGTTATCCTGGGCAAGTTGTTTAATCAACATCTCTGTGTATCAGTATCACCATTTATAAAATAAGGATAATTATATGTCAAGATAATGTGTAGGGGAAAAATGCCTCTCTACTGAACAGTGAGAGGCAGAATGGGAGTTACGGTTATTGTTTATTAGTAGCAATGATACTGCATAGGGACCCTGGAATTGCTGCTTCTCTTCATAGTACTTGGAAGCTTCATCCAAATTATCTCTTTAAATCTGACCTCAGCTTAGGTTTCTCTGGTGGTTATGCAGAGTTCGAGCACCCACTCTTTGCTGAGTTTCTTCTCTGATGGTCCTGGCTTCTTTGACCACCACCTGCTATAAACAATGGGATTAGGCTGCCCAGAACTTCTCTGTTGTAATAAACGCGAGGAAACTCAAGATGACTGGGTAACTGCTTAGCCAGACATGCAGAACAGAGTAGGCAGACCTTAGAAACATATATCTCATATTCACTATGTATGCATATATTTCCATGGCTCTATTCCCTCCAAAACCAGTCATACCAGCTTAAGGTTGGAAGATAGATACAAAAAGAAAATGAATTACACAGAAGTTAAACTCACATTTGGAAGTTTCCTCATTGTAGTAGAAATTTCCACTTATAAAACAACTAGGCCCAAGGATCAAGACCCCTGCTGTGTCCAATTACACTTACTTAAAAAGGAGCAACCTCTTTAACTGTGTGAGTTTCTGAGGGCTGTTTCTCTTTCCTTTTGACTCTTCACAGCTCTTCAATTACCTTAGCATATGCTTGGTTGCTAGTCTTTTTCTTTGCCACAGGAAACATTTTTTTCAAAAAACGTTTTTTATCAGAGGCACTTCCAAATAGTGTTAGGGATGGGGAGAGACAATGGCTAATGAAATAAAAAAAAGGAATAATTTCCAAATCCCTGTGAGACTATGGTAGGACACTTGAGTAAGATTAGGTCCTTTGGTGACAAGAACTGAGTTCTGGTGTTAGTTTCTGTGACCCACATGAATTTAGAATCTGGATAGTGACACTTGCCATGCTGTTGAATGGGTGAAATCACACATTTTATGTTTTTCGTAGTCAAAGTATGGCTGTGCTTCTTTGCACCCAGAGGCTTCTTCTGTTGTACACTCTGACTCTGAGGAACATACGGCCAGCACACTCCACCCCACCCCATGTGCAAACATCTTCTCACTGCAAGAGCTATATTGGCTCATCAATTTCTTGAGGGCAGATTTTTTTTTTCTAACTTACCTTTGTGTCTTTGTGCCTTTGTTACTTATTAAGAACTGCACCTGGCAACTCAACAGAAGAATGGGAGGGAGGAAGGAGGAAGAAAATAAGACTAAAGTTTGAAAAAGACTACTCAAAATTTAGAAAAAAATAAAAAGTTGAGACTTCTCGGACACCTTAATATTCTTACAGGAATGAAGACTGCCCAGAAGAATATAGGTAGTTGATTGCTAAAGTTGTTTGAGCCAGGCATGATAGTCCACACATGGCACCCATAGGAGGCTGAGGCAGGAGGATCACTATGAGTTTGAGGCCAGCCTGGCTACATAGGGAGGCTCCATCTTGAATGAGTAAATGAATGAATGAATGAATGAATGAATGAATGAATGTTATTTTACCAAGCAACATTGTCCCTCTTTGTTTCTCCCCTTTCCCCTCTCCTTCCCCAGCAAACATTTTTGGAATTCATCCTAAATGCCATACATTCAGGAAAACAATACCTTAGAAACACTGAGCCAAGCACTTTAAATCTGTCACTTTTACTGATCCTTCTGTTTTTCATTAATGAAGGAAAGAGAACCTTCCAGTTGAGTTACACTGCCTGAGTCCATATTTCCATCAGATCAGGCCCAGCTAGGATGTAAGGCACTGCTGCTTGCTTCCCCTGGCCTTGTCCTGCAGCCCACTGTTCTGGGTTGCTCCTCGGAAAACTGCTTCTAATGACCCAAGGAAGAGATTCTTGCCCACAGAACTTGTAGAGTACAGATTTGTAAGAATTATGCTAGATTTTCGTTTAGCAGGTCTGAGTTGTGATTTTATGCTTCTTACAAGTCTCAGGTGATACTGTCCTGGGGCTCACAATTTGAGAAGCAATGGGTCAAAGCTCTATTTTCATTAGCTAGCATTATTCTTGTAAAATTATTAGAGACTTAAGAAACTGGCTGGCGAGATAGCTCAGCAGTCTAAAGCACCTGCTTAGGCAAGCTTAGGCAACCACAGAGACAGTGGTTCAATCCCCGGCACCACATGCTGCTCCAGCCCCACCCCCAGGGCAGGTTAAGGCAGCCATGACATAAATAAATAAAGTTTAAAAAAAAGAAAGAAACTGAAGGCTCTTTAAGTTATGTTTTACTGGCTCTAAATGATATCAATAAATCATTTCAATTCCAGAAACATTTATTGAACATCAACTGTTGCAGATATTACAGAGTATACGGGAATCAGCAATAACTAAGACCAGGTACTTGGCCTTAAGAAAACTCGAGCCTAGTTAGCGGCAGAACAGAGTAGGAGAAGCATGAAGGAGCACAAAATGCCAACAGCTTGCTGTCATAGAGGAGGCCACATGCTCTGATGAGGTGAACACCGTGTTAGAATGGCACAGTGAGCCCCTGCCCTCAGGCCAAGGCTGGGATGAGCAAAATCTTTCCCGTGTGGTGACTCCAGGCACACTATATCATGATTGATCATCATCTAGAGTTCAGATTTCAGGAAATGTCAAAATCAAAAGGAGAGCTGAAGAAAGGTGAAAGAAAGAACAAGGTAGAGCTGGCAGATACCTGAGATGCTGAAGGAAAAGCTAATAGATGTGACCAGGTTTAGATCACAAGGTTCGTCCTCACAGACTCATGTAGTGGTTGGTAGCTAATTCCTTAGTGCAGCAGTATTGAGATGACAGGACCTTAAAGAGGTGAGACCTATGGAGAGGACAGTGGGACACTTTGGGTGCACGCTGGGAAGGGGGCATTGTAGTTCTCCTAGGCCCAGCCTTATTCTACCTACCTGTATCACCATGTGACTTCTTCCCACACACACATGGTCTGACCAGTGTGGTGCCGTCATGGAAAATAGGCCATGCTAGTGCCAGGCTCCTGAGTCTCTATAGCTGTGAGATAAGAACCATCTTTTCCTTATGAAGTTACCCCACCTCAGGTATTTTGTTTTAATAATAGAAATGGGTGAACACGGACAAGAAGCAGGTACAATTAGAAATGAGATAGCACCTAGCTGTGGAGGGCCTTGTTTGCCTACCATAGGTAATAAATGGAAGTCAGATAATTTTTAGAGTGCTCAAGGCAGAAGCAGGTAGTTTCCAATCAAAATGCCTCGCACCTGCTATTCGTTGCAGAATGCAGCCATTCTGCAAATATTTTTGAGATTGTGCCCAATGATAGGGCAATAAAAAGAGGGCTGAGTCTGGCTTCTAGGAAGAGAAATAAAATATTTACAATCTCCAATCCAATACTGAGGTTAAAAAAAAATTTTTTTTTTTTCCTTATTAAAAGGCACAGAGATGTAGAGTGAGAATCTTGGGACACCTTAGAAAGAAAACGGCTGCTGAGTGATGAGTCCCAGGCACCATTTGTGATCATATGGGTAACCAAAGATACGAGGCAAAGCAGGGCCCCATTAGCTGCCTTGATGGATGTTTATATAAATGGTTCTCCCACTGGCCTCAACGAGAGTAGGTGCTGAAGCTAGGAAGTAGAAATTCCGACAGCTGTTAAGGAGGAATCGCCAATAGAAAGATGGCAGCTCTCTCCTGCTTGCCGCGCATGTAGAAAATGGCCGCACGTGCATTTCCTCGGCCTAATCGAAGGGCGGCTGGGCAAGTTTCTAAATAATTGCTGCATGAATCTTTATAACTACCTCAAATGAGTTTAACTCAGTTGGTCTGCGGCGGCAGAAAGGCTTCTGATGTTAGGCTCATCTTTCTACCATGCTTCAAAGAAAGGGAGCCAGAGATCCCGCTTCCGCCTCCCCTGGTCTCCTGATTAATCCATAGTTTTAGGCTATGAGTAAGTTCTGACTGATGAGCTGGTTTAGCTCAGCTTTGTCGGATTTTTTCCCCCAATTTAGCAAGCAATGAGGACTTGACTATTTCTACTCTTTCATTTGCCTCTGAGTCTCATTTGTGCCTTTTGCTGAATTGATACAGCTCTTAGTCCTTCTCTTTTTTGCCTCTTGCTCAGAATGCAGAGACTCGTTCTTCTCATGTAATCATAAAGTACTGCTGTAATCAGATGATCCTGATAAACTTTGCTTTTGGGTACAAAAAAAAAAAAAAAAAAAACAGTATTCATTGAAGGACTCATCGTAATAAGATTCTTAGATAAGTAGGAAAAAAATTGAGTGCTAAAATTTTTATAAACCCCACTCCACATTATATTCATCATCTTTCTTACTGTAAACCCTCAAGAATCTGACTGAGAGTGTTACTCACTACAGCTCCTGCCAGGAGATGCTGAGCATAGATTTATCTGCTCGTCAGGTCACAATTATCTCCACAACTTAAATGAATGAAAAAGGACAAACCATATTCTTGCCAGTAATGGGGTGTTCTGGTGCTCGTCTGCTGGCTCCTTCATGTTTGGCTGCATTTGTCCCCAGACATCCTTATTTTAGAATCAAATATAGACAGATAGATAATCAAATATTTCTTTATAGATACATAGATGGATACCTGTATCAATAAGGATAGAAATAGTGATAGAAGGAGGTGGAGATAGCAATAGACAGATAGACAAATTTTCATAAATTCTTAGAGAAATAGATATAGGGAAGATGGTATGTAGAGAGACGCAGGCATAAAGAAATAAATTTAAGCACCTGGGAAATGCTGTAGTATTACACTTGGGCATCCACACTCTTTTTGTTCTTCTATTCTTTTGCATGTGTTCAGCAGTTGGCTCCAACTATTAGACCTGGAGTGAGAGGATTAAGCCCAGCCTCTCGGTTGAACGGTGTGATTGTGGAGAAAGGGATTCTTGCACAGAACCACAACCCACTCCATGCTCCAGGCATCTGCGTCATCCTCCAAGTTCCCCTTGCAGAACATTTCTGGGAACTGTTAGCTTACCCAGACCTAAGGAAATGTTGCCCTGTCTCTGAACTCATCATCAGATGCCACCAGCGAAAGCACAAGTTAGTGGCTGGTGTGAGGCTTCTCAAAGTCTGCTTCTCAAAGACCAACAGTCTCCACAGCTCCTGAGCATCCCCCCTGCTGCTCTCCCTTGCCTGGACCACTGGAAGTGGAGGGCCTGGAAGTTTGTAAGCTCTCTGGCGATCCTCACATAAGCGGAAGTTTAAGGGCTGCTGATCTGTCAGCTTGCACTTACTTTGCCATCCCTCAGCCTGAGGCAAATAATGGAGTCATGCTGGGCGTTGGAAACAATGACTGAGATGTCTGCATGCCAGCCTGGTGATTCTGAGGCAGTGGCCCTGAGGGGGGATCAGCCTGGGCTTCAGGGTGTTTCAGACTCTCCAGATGTTTCTGAAATGGTTCCACCCAAAGTGGATATATGACAAGGTGAGAACAAGGAGCCTGAAGATGTGCAGAGTTAGCTGATGATGGAAGACCAGCAGGGAGGAGAATATGACCTAGGCCTGAGTCACCGGGTGTCTGTTACTTTTCCCTGATTGCTGGGACAATATACCTAATACCCAAAATCAAGAAAGGAAAGGTTTATGTACATCACAGTCTGTGGAGGTTTCAGTCCATTTTCGGCTGCCAGGGTGGCACATGGCACAGAGCAACAGTTCAGGGTGGCACAAAATAGCAAGGGCAAAAGGGAGGAGCAGCTGTGGCAGCAGCCAGCTTGTCACCCTTCCTGGTATCGACTCCAGGCTATCTGCCCCAAGGCAGGTTTAGCATAGACACGCATAATCCCAGCCCTGGGTCATGAATTCATCACAGACTATAGAAGCTTGCCCCCATCTCTGCATGAGGCTTTGGAGGTAGGAAATGCCTGGGGTGGGAGGTGCCTGAGACTGTAGGGAAATAAACTGTAGGAGCCTGGGCCCGGGACAGAAGAGGACGAAAGCTTGAGAAGGAGGAATCAGAGATCGCTCTGATTTTTTACTTTGTGTGTGTGTGTGTGTGTGTGTGTGTGTGTGACTCAGCCCGCCCTGGGAGTGGGGCTGACATGGCATGTGGTGCCAGGGATTGAACCGCAGTCCCTATGCCTGCCTAAACTTGACTGAGTAGACCTTTCTACTCAGGATGTGCCATTCTTGCCTGTATTTGTCCACTTCCACCTGTGCCCTCAACCCACTAAAAAGAGAAAGTTGTGGAAAAGGAGCCATACGTTCACCTGGAAACTTTACACCAAAGCCTGTGTTCTGCTTCAGCGCATTAGCAAAGCCATCAAGGAGTGGAGACAGTGCACTAGGAGCCAGCTTCAGGCCTCTTTTTGCAACTGTAGAAAAACCATCAAAGGAGGAATTATCCTCTGTGTATCCCAAAGGTGAAAACAGCCATAGAAGAGGTCACCTGCCCTTTCCTGTTGCCAGCAAGCAAGAGCGGGCTCTTCCAGGCCTGGCAGGAGACTTTCTATATTTATATTTGTTTTTGGATTCTGCCTATGCTGATGATCCAAAGTAAAATTTGGGAATTAAGGTAACGATTTATGAGCACAAGGATTTTCAAACATCATTTCCCATGTTTGGAAGAGAAATTTGGCTGTGAGAAAACATCGCAAATGAGCCTGGGTGGATAAGGCACAGAGAGAGTGTTTGAAGTAGAAGGATTGAGGACTGGCCCTGTTTTTTAAACTGTTAATTTTCCTGTTAATCATGGGGTTAGCTAATAACTACCTGGTACTGACCATGGCAGGGAAAGACTGTCTAAAATAGGCCAAGCCTCCGAATTGGCCTTGCATGTCCCTTCTTGGTGGGCTCAGGCAGCCGGGAGGCTTAGGGTGGGTGGGATTGATGGTGTGACAGCCAGGCCAGAGAGGGGCATGGCAGTGAGAGCCAAGGGCTTCATCGTGGGAGAGTGGCAGCAGGGGACTTGCCTTGGGGAGCCCTGAATTGAGGACAGTAGGACACCAGGGTAAAAACAACTTAAGGTGTCTTCTACAAAATGTATGTGTGTTAATTCCTCAATTCTCTTCTTCATTAATGCATGAATTCAATGCATTTTTGCTTCATTCTATGAGGAACAATTAGAATATGCAGGTGAGATTGAAGGAAAGAATAGAAACCACACAAACTCACATAGCTAGGTTACATAGTTCCCTCTCTCTCTCTCTCTCTCTCTCTCTCTCTCTCTCTCTCTCTCTCTCTCTCTCTCTCTCTCAATCTAAAATAGAAAGTCCTGAGAACAGGGAGTCATAAAACGGATCTCAACTGTTCATGTCTCAAATATTAGCCCCTAAAATTGATACCAGTACATAGTAGACACTTGAATAATTGTTGATGTAAAGACAGAAACAAAAATAGCCTCATTATTTATTATATATAATTATATATAATTGTATGTGATTACATTTTTTACAATTTTCAACTGTCAAGCTGGGCTAATATTCCACCAACGCCTCTCTTGGATGATGGGACCTAGCATCGAGGCTGGTCTAGTTTGGACTCTGGAGCAAGATTGCCTCATCTGAAATTCCATCTTCAACATTTACTAGCAGCGTGACCTAAGGTGGTTACTGAATTCCTCCAGGCCTCAGTTTGTTTATCTGTGAAATGGAAGCAATAAATTATACTCATCTCAAAACATTCCCAGAAAAAAAAAGAAAGAAAAATACGTATAGCACCATATCTGTTACAGTCTGAATTGGTTAGTAAATGAGTAATTAAAATAGTATATCCTAACTAGCAGATCTAGAGCACCATGGTAATGGTGTCCCATTCTGGCGAGATATCGCAGTGAATTAAATTTATTTCCTTTGGATGATTCCATTTGTTTGTTATTAAAATGACAGTGCAAGACTGCTTGTTATGCAAATAATATTTGGAATACCTGAAGTCATTTCCCTATGGATGCCTGAGCTCAGAGGCAGTTGATCTGTATATAACTTTGTGTGTCTTCTTGCCGCTGAAAGGAGGTAGAAGCTTGGAAGGCATCATGGTGTGAGCCAGCCATATCCCCATGCCCTAGGTAGCAGAGATCTGGGTCTCCTTTTCTGACCTCTTGTGCAGGTTTGTAGCGTCTTCTTCTGTATTTTTAAGCCACCTTGAGCTAGGCCAAGGAAGAATTCTGCGGAGAGGCATCATATTTTTAAGATCAGGTTCTGGGTCCTACATATACAAGAGATGGGGTGAGTGCTTAGACACACATGTTCTGCCCCAAGAAAATGCAGTGACTATCAGAGATAAGCCAGACTCTGTCACCTTCAGCAAAACCAGGCACTCAAGGCAAAGGGTCGAGAGTGTGGTTCAAGGGCTAGGACCGGTTTGGAGCTCCTCTGTCCAGGTGTGGGCTCCAGCTGGACTCCGGGAGACTGCCTGAGGGCGGAGCTCCAAGTTAGAGGCTGGTCGCCTCCATTGTCTTGTCCCATTGATTGCTCTACCCTCCTCAAGATAGCAGATTTCAGATCCTTCCACCTCCTCAACCCCAGCTTCCGCCTTTGCGGCACAGATACTATAAGCCACTTCGTGGGTCTGCCTGCCCTAAGAGGATTAATCCCGCCTACAAAGTTACCTTCTCAAGAGGAAAACTGATAAGATAGTTGTAAAACTCTTCAGAAAAATGAAATGAGTTGTATAAATAGTGTCGTGGCAGCAGGCTCATGGCAACAAGACCCGACATCGCATAACCATTCTGGAGCTCTCTGTATCTTATGAAGAGGAGCTCGTTCTCATACTGTGGAGCTTCGCCTCCACCTGGAAAGTGATCGTGTGTGACAGGTTGTTTTTGTACTACCCACTTTACAGAAAAAGAACAGGGCACTTAAGTTGGCCGTATTTGTTCCAGACAGGAAAACAAACCTGTCTGGCATTTTTACATATTATTTTGTACTCCTGGGAAAAACAGTTCAAGCAGCCTAAGGGAAACACAGTTCAAACAGTAGCAATCCCATAAATGTTTTGTCGCAACTTAAGTAACTCTGTTATAAATGGTAAGAGCTACAGGTGATAAATATATTAACTGATCTGATTTAATCACTCTACCTTGAATACCTAAAACCCAAGCATCACTTTGTACCTTATAGGTATATACAATTATGACTTGTCAATAGTCCAGAAGAATTTTTAAAAGGAACAGAGAATAGATACTTAATGATGTCTGAATGTAGCAACAGTCAACAAAAGTAAATCCCCTACTTGGCCAGCTAGTATTTTGTTTCAATTTACAAGCACTACATACATACTCCTAGCCAGGAGTTGGCTCCAGATGGTATGCTTGAGTGTATGCAAAACCTATCTCAGTATCTTCTCTTCTAAGGTGGAATTTAGAGTTTTGAAATAATAAAATACAATGATGTGGTCAGTGAGATGGCTCAGCAGTCTAAAGCAAGCTTAGGCAACCACAGGGACCGAGGTTCGGACGTTCGATCCCCAGCACCACATGTTGTGCCAGCCCTATCCCCAGGGCAGTCTGAGTTGGCCATAATATTAAAAATAAAATAAAAATAATAAAATATGATTAACAGTGGTGCACTTACTATGCCTGAAACATACAGCTTGCTAAGAAAATAACATGACAACACAAGCTGAGGCTCTGCGGGAAGAAAGGCTTTTAATGAGGACGTCCCACTTTACTAAACCCTGAAAGTAAAGTTCTGATCATCATGCAACAGTGCAAGGTGGCTGGGAAGAGGTGGGCAGGTGGCAGGGGTTTTCTCAGGCAAACGAAATGATAAGGAAAAAGATCTATGACAGGAAAGCTCTTGCATCTGCTGAGAACAGATCTGGCTAGAATACAGCCCACCTGGGGAGAGAAGCATAAGACCGTCACAGGTAGGAATCAGACCAGCAGCATCAGCTGTGCCTTCAAAGTAGACACTTTGAAGACTTCATTCAGACCTCCTTGGTATTACCAGAAAGGAGATGTCCAGATATCGATGTCTGCCTGGAATACGTGTTTGCTGTCCCATGGGTGTGGCTAAACAGACAAAAACAGTGCCTGTTTATGACTCCAGGCAGGAAAACACAAAATGTGTTTCTCCTAAATTAGATTGCTTTAGAACTCCTGGAAAGTCAACATCACCAAAGCTCTGGGTTAGTAGCCCTGGACCTTGGTTCCAAATTCCGCCATGCCATATGGATGCGGAGTAAGGAACCGTCAGCGCTGGGCTCCAGTCTGCCTCTCCCACATCTTACGTGGGCAGGGAATTCTCTACATCTGGGGCTCCGCACTGGTGCAGAAGGGTTAAAAACTACAGGACTCCTGCATTTAGTAAATTGGTGTGTATATTAATTGTGAAAACACAATTATTGAGCAGAGTAATTTAATAATGCTCTATAAACACTAGCTATTAATATTAGTAATATTATTTCCCATATGTGTAGTGTGTACCTGCCACAGGCTAGATACAGAACAAGGTTCAGAAGCTGCAGTAAGAAACAGTGCCCAGCCCCAGTGGGATAGTAGCAGCAGAAAGACAGCATGTCCAGGTCTGGCACGAGTCCTATTATCTTCCCCGTCCCCATCACATACCTGTCTTCTATTCAGAAAACTCAAATTTTAAAGGGAGCTCAATATATATAACATCTTATATATTTACCCCTTTATAGACAAATTACAGTAAACTATTTGGTAGGGTCTCTGACTGCCCCAGTGTGCTGGGAACTTTTCTGTATGGGCATAAAAAAATGCCTCCTCTTACAAATGCCTTTGTAGGGCCCTCTGACTATGAGAACAATGGCCAGAAGACAGAGGGACTCCTTTTTAGGAGCTACCAATTAGATATAAAATGTTGACCACTTCCTTAAGATTTATGTGCTTTATCTATAAAACTAGGTATTAATACCTGGCATCTGTTTCTTGGGACATAGCCCTAGGATAAAATCAGACCACTTTTCTTTCCATACGTAATCATGAGTATTGAGTCCGTGAGTGATTTCATGGTCATGATCATTATTATCAGGTAGGCTGTATCTGGGAAAATTAGGGATAAAAGAAAAACATAATTCCTCAATGCGAATCCACCTGGTGCCTAGAAACCCTCTGTCAACATCTGTTTCATTTTCAAAGACAGTAGTTAGAAATGCAAAGCTAGTCTGCAATTCAACTTTCAACCCCATCATTGGGTGGTGGAAAGAAAGGGAAGGTCCAGCTTAGAAGGCACTTGGGATACATGGAGTTATGACTAATGCATCTTCACAAAGTTAGATCTGTTGAGGGAAGGGCACAAGCACTCATGACTGGCTACTCCAGGAAGCCAGAGTGAGCCCTGCTCCTGGCAGTGGCCTGCTGTCAGTGGCTGGGCTGGGACTGAGATTTTGCTCAGTGAGAACATCTGGCTTTCCATTCCACAGGAGAGGGTTAGAGGTGGAAGAAGATCCAAGAAATCCCTAGGAGCCGCTTTTAAATTTAGCACTCAAAACACCAATCTGAGGATACACCAGTGAGTGGATGGGCCAATGGGAGAGGCTTTACAAACAGGAGAATTTGGGATATCTATGTTTGGGAAATTCTTTTGGACAAAAGCAGAGAAAATGACATTATCTGTAATTAGAAATAATAATGTGTAATTGGTTCATTTGCCATATTTCTACAGTTCTGATTTAGTTGAACAATGTGATCATTATGCCACCAGCTTTCAATAGAGGTGTCACAATGAAAAATAATTGCAATATTCCACAATATTAACTGCACCCTAATTGCAAAAGTTTTGAAATATAATTACCATGAAAGCTAATGCGACAGGGAACATTAAGCATAATTAGTGTTTTTTAAAAAAAGGAAAAACTGTTAGGAGCTTGTTATTGTCTAGTAAGGTAGCTTCAAATTAGCTGGCTGTAGAGCACTTTCATCTAGCTTTTCTATAATTTTCATTATTAGCGCAGACTGTAATAAATTTATTTGACATAGCTCACACCTGCCAACCCTGCAGGAGATAACTTATAATGTGCACCAGCCCCAAGATTTCCCACTGAACCTGTCAGAGCTTCCTACAAGGAGGCAGCCAGGAGTGAGGTTATTTAAAAAAAATATAAAGTAAAATAAAAACCCTCAATTGCACATTACACAGTTCAGATTTAACACTTAAGCTGTGTTTTAAGTAATTTCCATAGAAAGCCCAATGCTCTAGGAATGCAATTAAGAGCCTCTTGTGGGTGGTGCTAAACAATCAAATCAGTGAACATTTCAAAGAGCTCCTGAGGTATGAGCGGCTCTCCAGTGACTGGCAAGCCCCGCCAGGGAGCCCACAATTAGCCTGTGCACCTGTTTGCACAAGTGCAGCCCCTGACTTTCTGAGAAAGGCACCGCTACCCACCAGCCCCGAACTCAGTGGCCACGATCAAACCCTTCAATTTCTCCTTTCACAGAACTGAGTAGTCAGTATTTTGCGGCAATCATCTGCACCTCCTGCCCATTCTGGGCTCAGCCTGTCTGTAATGAGGCTTAGGAGCCAGGATCTCGATTCACTGCGGACCGTCAGACGCGGGCCAGGAGTGCTCTCAGCAGAGTTCTGCGCAGCGCCAGGGAGCTCCATTCTCATTGTTTTCTTTGTAAAGTTGGGCACAAGGGGTGCACAGGGTGGACAGTGCCCCTGTTGCTTCTTATTTCTCTTTGTAGCCACTCTGCTGATTGGCTACATTACATTCCTTTGATTAAAAAGAGAGAGGGCAGTCCCCTCCCTGCAAAGGCGAGAGAGAGAGACTGGGAATAAATCCTTTGGAGGCCTGACACAGGATCCAGTTACAATGTGTCTTCCATCCTAAATAACCCAGGAAATAAAATCTAAAATAAAGGTCACCTTCAACTTAAGAGGGTATAAATCTGAAATGCTATAGCCCATGTCCTTACATCTCAATAGCTGGACAGACTCAAGTTTATAAAATATTGCGCCAAAGGTTGACCATTATAATTTTAAATATTGTCTCTAATAACACCAACTTGATGATAAAAGAAGTATACATGGTAGTAAGTGACAAGAACTGTCTTCTAGTCATAGCAGTGCTTGAGTCTGCAATAATGTTTAGACATCCTAAAATTTTCAATATGGAAAAATAGATGCTTTTGAAGCGTATTTAGAAACTAAGAATTCAGAGATTTTATCTTATCTTTCCTACCACAGTCTCGCCATATAAAGTATTACCAACTTTGCATTAAGAGCCATAAAATATTTCTGTAAATTATGCTGCCCTAAATTCAATTAAATCTGATGGAGCAAATGACCCAGAAGCTCCCACAAGGACAAGAAGTACTTAGACATTTGCAGAACATATAAGACTTTATGTCAATATTTTTACTTTGAAGGGCTCCTCTGTGTGCAATTACTATTAGCGGCCTGGTTCCTAAAGCTACCAGGTCTAACACAAGGCCCAGGCACTTTCCTTGTGCCCCACTGACTACCTGATGGTCTCTGTCTCCAAGTTAGGTTTTTGGGTGAAGCATTTCTCTTGATTTCTGCCCAATCCTTAGCTCTCCAAAGCACTCTATTCTGTGCTTTCTCCAGTCAGACCAACACATTCTGTAATACCTGTAGGCTCCTACAGGTGTTAGCTGGAGACGACAGGACCTCGGGGGCCTTAAAGGCAAAAGTCTCTCTCTCTCTCTGTCTCTCTCTCTGTCTCTCTCTCTCTCTCTCTCTCTCTCTCTCTCTCTCTCTCTCTCTCTCTCCATCTCTCTCTCTACCCCCCCACCAAAGTCCTCAGCATGTAGGCTCCCATCAGATATGCACTCACAAAGGGGAACGGGAAAAGTAGACTTGGCAGGTGCCCAACAGCATATACTGTGGATACCAGAAGAAGTTAGAGCAGATCAGAGTTAACCTTTGGGTCTACAAGGCGCGTGCGTCTTAGGCACTCCCTTAGTTCAGCACTTGAGAGGCTCATAATCTGCTGAATACAGTGCCTTTCAATTTATGGAAAGGGGTCATATATTTTAGTGGTTATGCGTGACTTAAATAATGTTTAATGCTTATTATGATTCCTCGGTGTGACATTTCTGCTGAGTTTTATATTTTCATTGGCTTTTTTCTTTCCTTTTTTTTTTAGTAAGAATTGAAGTGGTTTATTCTCTTTCAAAAGAGATGCCTTTTCTGAAGGAAGAACAAGAAGTAAACTAGGAAGTCAGAGCAGAAATTCTAAATCTTGGAAGCCACATAAATGATTTTTACTTCATTCTATGTCAGAATTTATGGGTGAATTTTTAAAAAGGAAATGAATGAGATATTTGATCATTGCCTTAGGCTCAAAATATTAACTATATTCCCCTCATGCTGATATGTAATATAATTACTCTAATTGCCCTTCTTCAGAAATTATTATCAAAACTATTATTTTTATTTCACTGTAAGGTTACCCTTAACCCTGTAATATCACTATTTAGCGTATGACTTATCACCTAGGACTAAGACTAGATTTTACTTTTCACTTCAATAAAAATCTGGCCCATTCAGATATATGGCCTAAATTAACTGTCTATTATAACAATACAATGAAGAAAGTTTTCTCCTAATTTTTGATTGTCTTCATCTTATAAATATGGAGCATGTGTGCTACTACTTTTCATTCTTGCACCCAGGACAGACATCACTAATCGATCATAGCCCTCTTTCCTGCTGTGAACAGATGCAGCCTGCCAATATTTCTCAACAGCCCTACAGACAGCCACCACTGATCAATCAGAATCGGCATGCAAGATGAAATGCCCTTGCCATTTAAGGCAGTCATCACTTAAAATTACCAATGCAAGTCCCTGGGACAACCAAAAGATCAAAACCTCTTATCATCACCTCTTTTAAAAAATGTATTTAACATTTTCTTTCCCACCCTTACTGCAAAGACAAAAAGTCATGAAAAGTAGATTTTATTTAGAAGTAAAACTTCTATTATCTTTGCATTTCTTTAGAGCCTAAAACCAAATTGTACCTGCAGATATAACATGCAAGCTCATACACACACACACACACACACACACACACACACGGCCATCACTGAATACTTGAATATGGTAATTTATAGCTTGGATTATGTTCATTTCCTCCACATTTCTAAAAAAGAAGGGAAAAGATAACACTTTTAGTATAATTTCACTATTTTAAAAATCGCTCTTCCATGGAAAAGATATGAATGCTTAGCATTCTTTGTCTTGAATGCTGATACTAAATAGTGTCCTTCCACTGAACGAAATATTCTTAAGGGATCTATATATAGACAGAAATAATTTATCTTAAGTTACATTCAAATAAGGAAAACCATAGCAGCATAGTTAAATTCCTAAGAGCAAGAACCTATCATTATTCTCAGATTCTTTTGGATCTCTGCTAAATTGAGGACTCTGCAATTCAAGAATACATATTTTTTTTGGTTAAACAAGCCTGTGCAAAAGCATGTTTATGCATCAAAAACCTATTATTAAGAGCTCAAAATGTAAACTTCTTATTAGAAGATTTGAATTATTTTTCTAACTACAACAGTTTCTGGAATTAAGAGTGATTCTGCATTTCCCTTTGTGCAAAGGCACAGTTGTGTCATGCTTTACTCGCGATGACTGGGACTGCCTGCGGCTTTAATTGTTGCTGTTGAATAGAGTTTTTCAGAAAAATGGCACTGCATGCAGTGGAGAGGGTGGTAGGGAACTGAAGCCAACAAGTGTCTTCTGGGCATCTGCCCTGGGGTAAGTGCTGAGACTGCACAATGGTGATCTTGGTGAGTCCTGGGAGATTCGCAGCTGAAGTCCTCATAGCAGTACAGGAAGAAGTCAACACCAACAGTCATTCATATGTATTTACACTTGCTGGTGTCAGATAAGGCCCTTCCCCTCTGAAGACACTACCAGACCCCACAAATAGGCTTCACCGGGGGTGGTAGCTTACAATCATGGGCAATTCATGTATAGTTTCTTTTTAAAATAATCTTGGTATTTATGTATTCATTTGGGTGCTAAGGATTCAACTCAAGGACTTGCATATATCATGTACTCTACCTCTGAACTGTGTCCCAGCCTCACCTCTAGCCTTAATGCTTAATTTAAAAATTGTATATATTAGCTGAGCATGGTGGCACATGCCTGTAGTCCCAGCACTTGGAACGCTAAGGCAGGAGGATTGATGGGAGTTCGAGACCAGCCTGGGCTACAAAAGTGAGCTCAAGGCCAGCCTGAACTGCATAGCAAGACCCTGTCTCAAAAGACAAATAATAATAATAATAATAATAATATAAAAATTGTATATATTTATAGCATATACCAGAATGTCTTGGTTAGTGTATACACTGTGGGATGGCAAAATCAAGTTTGTCAATATATACGTTACAATATATGCTTATTTTTGTAATGAAAACATGGGCCAGGGATATGGCCTAGTGGCATATGAACCTGTCTGGCAAGAACAAGGTCCCAAGTTTGATCCCCAGTGCCAAAAAAACAAAACAAAACAAAAAAGCTACCTAAATAAAGCCTGACTTTTTTTTTTTTTTTTTTTTTTTTTTTTTTTTTTTTTTTTT